>JAKTZF010000728.1:0-19613 GCA_030705235.1 Spathaspora jeffriesii
GTGATAAATGGAGATTGTATGAGATTAAGAAGGAAGTTCCTGGGATAGAAGAAACGTTGCAAAAGTTGAGTTTTGCTCTTTTCTTGTGTGCTTTAATTCCTTGTATAATTTTATACTAATAGGTGAACCTAGATGACTTGTGGTAAATATTTAATATACTCTATGAATATACTTACCTGAAAACCAATGGTTGCGAAGTGGAGTATTATAACCGTAGCATATCAAATTAATTACTACATTCACTTTTCTTTAAATCTTTATGTAATTTGCAACTTAATTAGCAGCCAAATGCGGAGACTTCCTCACGTGACCTCAACCATCACTCGAGCATAAAAGTTAACAACATAGTTATTAACACTTGAATACTTCTCCATCATGTCACGAAAAATCACAATTCTAAGTGGTGGAACCGCCACCAATGAACTAGTTTCCCTATTTAAGAACCTCTCCAATGACATCTCATACATCCTACCAATTCTGGACAATGGAGGATCAACATCGGAAATCATTCGGATAATTGGTGGACCAGCAATTGGAGATATTCGATCGAGACTTACTCGATTAATACCAGATCATCAAGAATCACTTCGTCGATTACTTAGCTTCCGACTTAGTTCCGAGCCTCAAGTGGCGAAATCGCAATGGAATGAGATCGTGGATGGATCTCATGAGTTATGGCTCGCGATAAACCCCGCCACGCGAGAGATATTCCGGGCATTCTTTATTCATTTACATGTTGAATTATTAAAACGTTCAAAAGTTACGAGTAGTAAACGGCAATTCCGATATGAATTGGCCAATGTGGGGAATTTGTTCTTGACTGGTGTCCGATTGTTTATTGGTTCTTTAGATTCGGCGATTGAATTGTTTTGTAAATTATGTGAGATAGGTAGTGGAGTTATGGTATTACCCTGTATAAATACAAATTTCACCTATCATATAAGTGCACTATTGGAGAATGGGTTGATTATCACGGGTCAATCTCAGATCTCTCATCCTTCGCTGAGTCAAAGTTATCCTCCTGAAATCGATACCACACGACCATCTACCCCTGATCATGTGGCCATGACGAGTTATTTCGGAACGCCGCTGTTGGGCGGGATTACGCGAGACATCCCGATAAATGAAGTTGCCATAGCCAATTATATCACCGACGATGAAGAAGAATCAGGAAATGTTCCGCAATATACTCATCCTGAATTAAAGAAATCTCAATTACATTTCAATAAGTCCGAGAATATAACTCCGTTGTTATCGCCAATCAAACGGATTTTTTATATTTCTCCTTATGGAGAAGAGATTCGACCTATGGCTGATTCCAAAGTTGTTTCGACAATAACTAATTCCGACACCGTGATTTATTCCATTGGATCACTCATGACTAGTCTTGTTCCTATAGTTATACTCAAGGGGATCGGCAGGGCAATTGCTAGTGGGGACAAGAAGAGGGTACTCTTGTTGAATGGTGTGCTTGATCGAGAAACATATGGTATGTCTGCAGTTGATTTCATTAGGGTTATAGTCACTCTGGCGTTGTATTCTCAGGGGATTACTGAGGAAGTGGAATGGAATAAGTATGTTACACATTTGGTATATATGAACCAACCAAATATTGAAGTTGATGTTGAGGAATTGAAGGAAAGAGGGGTTGTTTGTTGTGAGGTGAAGAGGGTAAAGGATACGAATTATTTTGATGTTGATGATTTACAATTGGTGTTGAATAAGATAACAACTGAGCGATAACCGAGCGATAGCGAGGTTGCTAGAAAGTTTAAATATACAACTGAGCGATAGCGAGGTTGTTAGCGTATGTTTAAATATGTTTAAATATGTTGTGATATGTTTGTTATCTGATCAATTAACTACATCGCATGTTGATCAAACTGTTGTATTATTTATATTTAGTTTTAGAAATGACCTAACTTCAGTTTAAATAAAAGTACACTGATTGATCTGAACATTGTACTCTCTTATTAAAGGATTAACCTAAGCTAATCAACTGATATAAGTTGATTAATACTACAGCTCACTTAACTTCGCTAGCGCTCAGTTAAGTTCGCTCAGTTAAGTTCAATCATACCAAATCTTAATCAACTCTTCACTAACTGCACTCGGAGTCAACACCCCTAAATCGGTAATCAATGCAGTAATATATGAACTTGGAGTAAAATCAACAAAATGAGATTTCAAATCATCACCTTCTTCTTCTTGATTCACTTTTGCAATCAAATGATTCATTTTATTAGGCAAATCATCTGGAGCCAAGGGGAACAACCTAACAAACTTATGCGATTCCGTAACTACATAAAACGGTTTATTATTCACTTTAGCCAAACATCCAATTTGATAACTTCCAATATGATTGATGATCCCTCCACTCTCCGCCACCCCTTCGGCACCAACCAAGATCTTATCGACTTTATGTATGACATACCCTACGGCATTATCGACAATGACATCTACAGGTATATCTGCCGCACGTAATCTTTCCGCCATATGGTATCCACTTCCAGTAGGTCTTGATTCCGTGACCAACACTTTAAACCGAATCAACCTTTCAGTCTTCGCCTTGACAAGCAAGGAATACACCACTCGAGAATAACTATGCACCAACACAGTGTCATCATCTTGAATAAAACTCACGCCGAATTCCGCCAGTTTTTCACGAGATTCTTTAGCTCGAGATACAAACAATTGACCATTTGATACCAAGTTCTTGGAAAAGTTTTCCCAATCGGAATACAAGTTTGTGTTTCGTAATACAAATCTCATAAACAAGTCACACCCGGCAGAAAGGGAGATGTTATTTGGAATTGATGATTTTAAATTATCAATATTTGATTGAATTAAATTAATGAGTTCGGAAGAAGTTGAAGGTTGATGGATTGAAAGCATGGACACGAGAGACTCAATGGCGGCTATCGGCATCGTCATGTCCTTGTCATCTTCTAGGAATTTCAAATAGGTTTGGGTTATGTCGAAAGTTGTCATGTTTGCTTGATACTACTAATACTAAAATAAAAATTCTCTGTAAGTTTTCGAGTTATATATCGACTATTTCCGAGGGTCACGCCACGTGACAATATCGATGGTTTTAAAATTTCAATTTTAAAAAATGTTTAGAATAACCAACTACAATCAACAAGATGTCATCGAGTAATGAGTTATTTGTAGGTGAAGATGACGTAAGGTCAGATTCTGAAGAACCTAGAATCAAACAAGAACCGCAAGAACTACCACATATCGAAGAAGAACCCGAATCAGAACCTGAATCAGAACCTGAACAACCAGAAGATGACGATCCCATCATTGATTCAATCCCATTATATATCAACACCACACCTTCGCGAAACAAAAACTCGCTTCACATATTACAATACCCTGGCCGTCCCAACACCCGCCCCTTGACATCACATTACCATGCCTCGATAAAACCGCAATCGAAATATCTCGAGGTCAAGATCCCCTTGGATACTTCCAAGTTCTTTGATGGGAATAAAGTCGAGGAATGGGGGGAGGAGATCGGAGAACAATCATTGCATGGAGTTCTTGATCCCTCGGAATCAGGATACTACATTGGGAAATTACACCAGGGAAAACTTGTCCTTGTTCCAATTGATAGCACGGTTCAACTCCGACCAAGCTTTGCCTATATTGACGCCATAGATAACACCGCGCATCAACAACGGAAACAAGAGGCCGAGTCGCATAAGACTACCAGTGTGCAGATCTTGCAAACTGCAGCTAAGCAACAGGCTAGTGAGGGAAACGCGCATACTCTTGGGGATTCATTGAAGAGTGTAAAGAGGTTTGATGAAGAGGGGTGGAGATGTTTGAGTTGGAAAAATGGCGAGGATGAAGTTACAAGGGGGTTAACTGGGGAGTTGGTGGATGTGGATTTGGTTGAGTTGACTACGGAAACGAAGTTTGATGAGTATGTGTATAAACTTATTAACAGCTAGCTAATAACTGAGCGATAGCGAAGTTGTTAGCATGTATCTATGTTCAATAAAACAATTGGTAATAAGTGAGATATAACGAAGTTGTTAAGGTGTATCATATCAAGGTTTAATTTATTACTAACTTAATTAAACTAATTTCAGTTACACTCTAACTTTGCTGTTTAGTTTTTATCATTAGCTAATCTATAGAATTAACATGAACACTATAAACTAACATGTATTATATAACTTCGCCATCACTCAGTTAAACTTCTCGAGACTTACAAACTTACCCATCGTGCGGCTCACACCAATATCAACGTAAAAAAATTAAACTAGAAAAATCAAATAACCTCAATATCAACATATTTAGTTAGCTATGAGTGAAGACGACGGACTCTTGTTAAATTTCGCTACAGGAGACGCTGTTAGTAAAGTGAAGCCGGCCAAGGTTTCCGGTGGGAAATGGAAAGATAGAAGACGTCTTCAATTAAATCTTGAAGGACGCGGACGAAACAAGAAGAAAGATGCTAGTGGAGTCAACAAGATTGCCCTAGACGCTTCCGTGCACCCCTCCAGGGTTGCCAAGATCGAGAAGAAGGACGATCATGTTGGTGAACTGAGGAAACGAAAATTTGTTGAATCAAAGGGTGAATCTGGAGGTAAGGACAATACCTATGTGTCATCCCTTTTCACAAACTCCACCACGACAACATTACAACCAACAACCACTACTGAGACATACGACGCGTCCAACGCGCCACTTGCGGATTCAACCACATTCCCTGGTCTTGGTATCAATGAGAAATTGTCCCTCCATTTAACTGATCATTTACGTTTTAAACATCCTACGAAAATTCAAAGAATGGTTATACCGAATTTACTCCAACGTGAACATGATATTTTCGTCAAGGCCCAAACTGGATCTGGGAAAACTTTAGCATTTCTCTTGCCTTTGTTTCATAAACTCATGTCTGAAGATATCACCAGGGAATCTGGATTGTTTGCAATTATACTTACGCCTACTCGAGAATTAGCCAGTCAAATCTATGGAGTTTTGGAAACATTGACTCGATGTCATCATAAGATCGTCCCTGGGATAGTCATTGGTGGAGAGAAGAAGAAAAGCGAAAAGGCAAGATTGAGAAAGGGTGTTAATGTTCTTGTGGCTACTCCTGGAAGATTGGCTGATCATTTGGAGAATACCAAGACGTTGGATGTGGGGCAAGTGAGGTATTTGATCTTGGATGAGGGAGATAAGTTGGTGGAATTAGGGTTTGAAGAGACTATTACTTCCATTACCAATAAGATTTCTCAGGATTGTAAGATTTCCGAAACCATGAACATGTGGAAGGGATTACCTAGTAAGAGAATCAATGTGTTATGTTCAGCCACCATGCAGAACAATGTCGAGAAGTTAGGATCGATAATCTTAAACAATCCAACCATGATCCAAGTGGAGAAGTCCGTTGTGGGAGCGCTGGATTTTGAAGAAAGTACAGGAAATACCGCTCCTGATCAATTGATTCAAAACATTGTCGTTGTGCCACCGAAATTACGATTAGTCACATTGAATGCGATGTTGGCAAACACTTCCAGTACTTCACGTACCCTTGTGTTCTTTTCCTGTTCTGATTCAGTAAACTTTCATTTCGAGGTGTTTACCAGAAATGGTAAATCAAAACAAGAAACTGAAGAAGAAACCGACATTACTATCCTGACCGCCCCCAACTTATCACCTACAACAACCATTTACAAACTTCATGGATCTCTCCCACAGCAAACCAGAACCACAACCTTGAACAGTTTCATCAAGGATACTACCGCTCATCAAATCCTCTTTTGTACCGATGTGGCATCTAGAGGGTTAGATTTACCTAACATCACCAACGTGATTGAATATGATCCACCATTCACCATTGATGATCATCTTCATAGAATTGGAAGATCAGCAAGATTGGGTAACACCGGTACTGCAACTTTATTATTAATGCCAGGGTTAGAAGAAGGTTATGTTGAGAAATTAAAAGTGGTGCATCCAAATAAAGGTAGTTTACGTGTTGTCAATTATGAACTGATTCTTGAACTGGGGTTTGCTGAAGTTGAAGACACAACCAAGAAAATCAAGGTTGATAATAAGAGAAAGACAGGGAAATGGGATATTCATGCAACTACTTGGCATTTAGATGTTGAACGATGGTTGTTGGAAGATTCTGCCGTGCATGATAGGGCAAGTCATGCATTCACGTCACATATCCGGGCCTATGCTACCCATTTACTGTCCGAGAGGGATTTCTTCAATGTTAAGTTGATTCATTTAGGTCATTTGGCTAAAAGTTTTGGATTAAGAGAGACTCCAAAGAAGTTGGGGAGGGAACAAGGTGGAGAGGGGAAGAAGAGGAAGAAGGAGGAAGATCCGAGGAAGAAGATGTTACGGATGGCTAAAATGGCGGTTAGTTCGGCAAGTAGTGAGTTTAATTATTAATAACTGAGCGATAGCGAAGTTATTAGTATAATACAGCTAATAACAGAGCGATAGCGAAGTTATTAGAATAATATATATTATTATAATACACATTAGTAGAACACATAATAATAACACATACAAGTATAACACACATTAGTAGAACACATATAAAGCTATACAAGTCCGACATATATTCAATTTGTTAGTGCTATACTTACAAGTAAAGTTCAATCCTTTACAGAGACCTTAGATTTATGTTGACTTTATATTAATACTTAACCAAAGCAAAGTAAAATATGATACTATTACTAGATTTATTTAAACTACGGTTATATTTAAGCTGGTCAAAGTTTGAAGCTTCCTCTTTTTAATACTATTTTAATTGCATGAGTATACGCTCTATTTAAATCTGTCTGAGTGAAAGTAAAGTATTATTTTCACTCTCGCTTAGTTAAGTTTTTATTAACATTTACAAAGCTTAACCTCGCTATCGCTCAGTTAAACTTTACTCAGTTAATCTTTGCCAAAGTCCATGATTCTCTCCAATCAAATACCCCATAGTCTTCTTCTTATAATACCCTCCATCCAATTTTAAATTATCAATAACATCATCTAACAATATAGCCTTCCCCACAGCAATCCCATCACCTAATCCTGGATGAGCCACATTCACCACATGAATATGGAAATGATAATATGAAGGTTGATAATGCACAAACAACCTCAATTGATCTTCTTGTAATCCATACTTCTCCTCAACAATCTGTTTAACCTTCCGTTGTAAATTCTCCAAGAAATCAACATGACTTGAATTCAAATCACGTATACTTGATACATCCAATCTCTGAACAATACAACAGAGATAACAAGTTGTTAAATTCACAGTATCCCATTTCATATCTGGAAGCAAGACAAACCCATCTTGAGGATGTTTATCATGATATATCACTGTTTCACTCTCCTTCCCCTCGTATAAAATGTTATAAACCCATTTGATTCTATCTCCTTTCATACTCTCGATATAAGGCACAACATATTTCTCATACATCTCAGGAGTCTCACGGATATAATGTACTTTCTGCACGTCATATTTCCGAATATGAGTTTCAGTAGCAGGATATATTAGGTTTAGTTTGACACCAGGTGAATCAGGGAGGGATTGTAGTATAGATGCAATTGACCAATAATATACGTCGTTATTGTTGAGGAGGGAAATGTCTTGGATTGAGTCGAGGGTGAAGTTAGATTGGAAATGGGATTTTTCAAGGGTGATTATAGCATGTGATTGGTTGATTGTGCCTAATAATGAGATTGTTCTCGTTTGAGAATCGGAATTTAAAACTCGAAGGAATTGAAATTGGGAAATTAGTTCTTCGATCATAGTAGTAATTGGAACTTGTAATAGTGAAGTATGGGGATGAGTATCTCGAGAGGTGTGAAAAATAAACCATTGTGTCAATACAAAAACTTGGAGATTTTGTAAAGTACACGACCTTGCCTTGCTATGTAGTGAAGTTAAGTGAAGAAGAAGTAAGTTGAGTAAGTATCAAAGGAAAGCCTTGAATTTCATTGGTAGAATCCTTTACACGTAGTCTTATCTTTTATCTAGGGAAGATAAACTTCAATGTCACATTCGCTCAGTTAGGTTAGTCACACTCAGTTAACTAGCTTGACTTTATCTGTTCTCATGCCCTTGCTCTTGCTCTTCTTTCGAGTCAGCTCAGTTAAGCTAATCGCTTAACTTTGCTTCCTCTTCCTCCTCCTCCTCATTCAAGTCAAAACAAATCCAACTAGGCCAAGCCATTTCATCACGAAGGATATTTCTCAATTTCTCAACAAGGAATTTCTCCACTTTCCCGACATTCCTCAACACATTCTGTTCCACCTCACCAATCTCACTTTCAATCCTAATCTTTTTAATAATATCAATGCGTTCTTTACTTGATTCACTATAGGCATCTCCAAAACTAGCCAAATTCAGCCGATTTGAATCTGTTCTTTGTAAACTTCCTAACTGATTAATAAAATCATTGGTTACATCACTTATATCACATAGGAAACTCCAATATATACTTTTCTTAACATATGCCAACACACCAATGGCATGGATTGTTAAATCAGTGACATGAAGTTTAATAGGAAGAGTAATGAAATTTTTAGCAGGATAATTAACTAATAAGTTGACTAACAAGTTAATATAGGCATTTCCTTGATAGTTGATTTCCATTATCAATTGTAAATCGTTATCTCCTCTCGTTGGTTTCTTCTTGAATCGAGTTCGGAAATTAGGATTGAGGATTGTGGTTGGTGTGTCTGAACCTGTAGGTGGACCCAAGCCAATAATGTTATTGTAACTGTGATGAAAGGAGTCATGGGGAAGGAGTTGCGGTTTGGGAGGGGGCGACGGGGTGCCTGAGACTGGGATGGAGCGTAATGGAGTAGATGGAATAGCTAAGGGATTAAACTCTTCTTCTTCTTCCGTGTCGTCATCGTCATCTTCTTGTTCACTTTCATCCAGTTTATGTTCAACTTCCTGATGCGTTTCCGTTTCCTTTTCCTCTTCGTAAAACTCGTCAAATGGATCACTTATATGTCGAATAGTAATTTCGGGAGGGATATCTCCAAGATTAAATTCCGACACTTTTAGATTGGAAATGAATGACGGCAATTCAATCTTTTGGAATTGTTGATGTAAGAAATCTTGAATTATTTCATTTAGGGAGTTATCCTCGGTTAAGCTTTCCCAATTAATATCAAATGACATTGAATGTTTGTTTAACAATATGGTAAGATAAATATCCACCTGAAAAAAATCAACAATTCAAATCAAGCACACAATCAATTAAAATGGAACCCAATTGGATTCTCTTATTCCCAGATGAGATCCTCAATGCTATCTTCTTCCATCTCGACCAAACCAGTGTCACGAATGCCATGTTGGTCAACAAGAAATTCTATCAAATAGGGCTACGCAAATTATATCGATGTATATATCTCCACAACAATTGGCCAACCCTTGAATTAACAGCTGATACTCCCTTCCATCGGGCATTCACCATCATAAACACTCCAAAGGGCATACACGAATTCATGAACCTGCCGAAACACAAGGATTTAGTTCGATATGTCCTAGGTTGTGGCGAGGGGGTGATTTTTAAAGAATATATAGTTGATCAATGGTCTTGGATTAAAGTAGAATTGGAACAATATTTACCTCGTGAGGGTGAAGAACCAGTCATTGCCATCCTGAGTGATTGTACCAAGAATGTAACTTTGAATGAATGGGTACCGTTGGCTGAGGATAACTATACTTGTAAAAGTCTAACGATTCAAATTGATGAATCATGGCCTACTCATGTGTTGGATTTAGTTCCAAGATTGAAATCACTTGAACGGATTCAAATCGAAGGCGATTCACTGGATATGTTTGAATGTTTGAAATGTAAATCTCCACCTTTGAAAATTAAAACTCTAGGTTTACATTTCTTTGGGGTATGCACTATTAGTTATGGCCGATTACAGCAATTGTTTGATTTACAAGAAATCACCAGTTTTGAACTCAAATTGGATGATATCCCCCAGGAAGCAGAAGATGTGGATCATGAACGACAATTAGTGGCGTTGTTCCTAAGCTTACATAACTTGAAGAATTTGTCGTTTGAAACAAGTCTATTTTTGAATTTTACCGAGATTATAAATGCATTGATACCTAATACGTTACAGAAATTGTATATCGCCTTTCCGGACCTGCTGCCGCTCTCTAGTAAAGAATTAAATCGGTATGGGAACTCCCACTCACAATCCTTGACTCATTTACTCTATAGTACAACTATTGAAGGAAGGTTCTCATTCCAAGAGTTTGAACATGTTTATAAAATAAACCGAGATGAAGATGATATTCAATCAAAAGAGATTAGAATAATTAACCAGTTTTTACAAGAGTTTAGTTATCCCAAGTTACGTCACATTGTTCTTGATCGAAATCATTATAATATCACACGAACTGAAGATGGTTTTAGGGTTAAACCTATGAATTAACTAGGGTAGTACAGAAGATAGCTGGTATGAACAATTCATCTCCTAATTTCGTATCTCTGAGACATCAAGTAGAAATGATACAATAAACAACTCCACCCTGAATTTAATCGATGTTTATCAAAGATTGAGTTTAGTCAAGTATATAAACTTTCCAACTTCGCTTCCAAGGTAAATGGGTAGGTTGTATACTTGACGTATCTTGTCCAATTTACGCTTGATTAATAATGGATTATACTTATGTTAGAATATACATATTGACCAGCTACTATAAAAGCTTGTTAGCACAACAAACAGTAAAGAGACTTAAAATTGAAATTGCAAAGTTGTAAAACTTTATTCAATCCTACGAGAGCCTATTTATAACTATAAAATTGAATAAATATCATGTTCAAGGTTCTAACTAACAGTCCCTTGTTCGAGAAAACACAAGATTAGAAGAATATTGCAGGTACTTGTTCGCTCTTCTCGGATATAGTAAACGAGCTCCAATTGTCCAAATTTTATATGTTATATTTTATATTTAATTTACATTATGATTTTTTCCATTACACTTTTTTAATAACTACATTGTTAGTGAACCAGGGGTATTAAGTCAATACACATACATTCTTAGATATAAGGTCTAAAATTAAAAATATCCACCCATCATTATTCACAATCAATCTGAAAATAATCAGTACACTCTCCTTCTGGATGTGATCTTTCTGATGAGGTTTGTTAGAACTACAGATTTTGTGTTATATTTACTAAACATTGACATAAGAAAGGAGTTTTCAAAGTTGAAATAGAAGGATATTAGAATCCAGGAAATTATTATAAAGAATCATAGTTTTAACCATTTTCAACATATTACTGAAGAGTGAAGGCTTATTAGTTTAAGTGTCAATGTATTGGTATTTGCGGCAATGACAAAATATCATTTTTGTGTTATATTTACTCCATCTTTGTAACTCTCAATTTCTTCGAGGAAAACGTTTCTTCAGTTATTTCCTGGGGTTAATCCAACCTTTATAATTAACTTGTTTTAACTACTAGATTTACCCCAGACAAAACCCACCACGTGAAATTTCAATTATCCGCCTGCCCGGTACCGGACTAATAACCAGAGTTTCTTTTTTTTATGGTTTATTTTTTGAAAAAATTTTCAAGTGTCAGGCCAAGTCTAAAAACTCATCCAATAATCCTAACCACAACATTCAAGAAAAAAAAACCCCCATCAACAACTCTATGTTACATACCCAGTATCAACAATAACTTCCATTTGCATCTTCATTTGTCTTTCACATTCGCATTATCCTCTTCGTCATATCCTGTTTCCTCGCTTTTTCCATATTTTTTTTTGCATCCATAGAAAATGATAGCACCATATCCTGTTAAATTAATAGTTGTCGGTGCTGGACTTATAGGCCCACGTCATGCCGAACATATTCATAACAACCCAATTACTGAACTAATGGCAATCATAGATCCACAACCTGAAACCAAACAAATTGCACAAAAATTCTCCACGTTACATTTCCCGTCAATTACCAAGTTTATTGATTATTGTAATACTCAGAAATTACCTTATCCCGACGGTGCTATCGTATGTACACCCAACCACACCCATGTTCAAGTTTCAGGCGAATTGGCAAGTTATGGCATCCATTTACTCGTGGAGAAACCGATTGGGTCTACTCCTGAAGATGCCAAAATGTTGAAATTATATACTAGTATGAAAGATGTTAAAGTATTAGTAGGTCATCATAGACGATTCAATCCCTATATAATGGAAGCCAAACGGAATTTACATAAATGTGGAGAGATTGTTGGTGTTCAAGGAAGTTGGATGTTATGTAAACCACAAGATTATTTTGAAGTTGCACCTTGGAGAACTCAGAGTTGTGCCGGAGGGGTATTATTGATTAATTTAGTACATGATTTAGATTTATTACAATTTTTATTTGGTCCTATTTATAGAATCTATGCTGAGTTATTACCTAAACGACGTCAACATGAGGCTGACGAAGGTGCTGCATTGACTATCAAATTTAAAAATGGAATATCAGGGACATTTATATGTTCTGATAATGTCACATCTCCATTTAATTTTGAAAATGCCACGGGGGAAAATCCCATGATACCTCATCATAATGAAATAAATGGAATATATAGAATCTTTGGCTCCAAGGGCACACTTTCCCTACCTGACATGACCATATTCCATCAATCTCATATGAAAAATTCAACATGGTTAGAACCATTACTTACAGAAGAGATTGAATTCGATAATGAAAAATTACCCTTTGATTCTCAATTGAATCATTTCGTCGATGTCATTCGAGGTAATGAAGATCCTTATTGTTGTATAGATGATGGGATTTCGGCATTGCTTTGTATTGATGCCGTGTTGAAATCTATAGATACAGGGATGCCTATTGTGGTGGAAGATGTTAAGAATATAAAACCTAATGATCAAGCTTTAAGTTTGATTAAATGAAAAGTTTATTTGATATTTAGTTTGTATTGCAATAAATATAACTCATTTCAAGATGTCACTATCAATCTCTTATAGATAAATGAAAATAGCGAAACTATTTTCTAGTAAAATTTTAACTTGATCAAGTATGAATAAGATTTAAACCAGAAAATGTATTCAAATTATTGGCTAAACTCACTTGACAACAAGATTAAAATATAATAGAATCATTGACATTTGAATCAGCTTGCAGTTCACCTAATACATTTAGCCTTGATCAGCTAAACACTCTCTACTCCTGTTCATAGTTTGTATACAGTAACATTTTGAATTGAATAACCCAAGTAGTCAGAATTGTCTTTCGTAGAGAATTTCCAACTAGCCAAGATAATTTATTAATCAATGGCAATGCATTCACCCAGAGTATGATCTATTTTGCAACCAAAAAAACCAGTCACGTGCCTTTAATCACATGCACAAATTCTACCCAGTTAAAATGTCAACATTTTTCAGCAGAATTAAGTGAGAGAAAAATTGCATCTTAACTATATCACCTAGTCTTACTCAATCATGTCTAAATTCGTCATTCCTACAGCTTTAAAAGAGTTGAGATTCCATTTATCACAAACTGGCGAGGCTTCAATACCAGTAAGGAAATTCTTAACCAATAATTACTCGGCATTAAAGACACAACTGAATTATAAAATTCCAATTTTAATTAGAGAAAGTTATGGAATCCCCCCTAGTTTAACAGCAAGATTCGAAAAGGGACGTGAAGTCAAGAATAGTTTGGTCGGATTAGATGAAGCTGGTGTTGCCAAGGCCTTGGCTGATATTTTAAAGCAATAACTTTATGTACATTAATAAATATATAAATATCTACAATTTGTAATCTCCTACTTGATATATCCCCCAACCTAAACTTGCAAATGCATCATTATAAACCTCCTTGATTGGTTCGTCTGATTTGTTAGCAATCCCACTGGCGACAACAATTGGTAAGAAATGTTCTAATGTAGGATGTGCTTGTTGTAAAATCGGTTGTTTCTTTAAATCTAAAAACCCAGATAATAATTCTGCATTGGGAGTTTGTTCAACTAAATTAGTTAATAATTTATTAAATGGTTCAACATAGGGCATTACACCTCCATATTGTTGGAATGATTTTGAAAGATCACGTAAATTATGCACCGACATCCCGGAACATATAACCAATCCTGATAAATACTTTTGGTTAGTTTCATCCCAAACCAATTCATTTCTAAATTTACTCAATACTTGACCTAATTTGAAATGGGTGGCGAAATCAGAATCATTGGAAGTTAATGACACTTGAATAACGGCTGCATCTTCCAAATCCAACCCTTTGAATTCCGGTTGTGGTTTAGTTTGCGTGGTGTAGTTACTAAACGCGACTTTAAAAGGAACCCAAGTTCCATGATCAATGCCTCGATGCACGACATTACTTTTAAACTCATTCTTCTCAAGCTCCTGTTTGATCAGATTAGCAACGAATCGTGAACCTTTACTATGGAATTCTTCCTGATACATATGTTTAGGAAATCCATAAAAGTCATAAATCAATTCATTCTCGGACGATTCCGTTTCTGGAACACTGATTTCAATCAAATTAGTGCCAGATGATTGCCAATGAGCACTCACGACAATAATATAATCTGGTTTCCAAGTCTTTATAGTGGTTCCAATCTGTTTGATTGCCCTCCAAGCTCCTTTATTCCCAAAGTTGTCGGTTTCATACATGAATGTAGGACCACCATGACTGAAGAAATAACTCGGGAATGGATTTGGGTTCTTGATGTACTTGGCAATGCTCATATCTGAAAGTATATCCGTGACAGGTTTTGAATTATAGTAATAGTAGAAGAGTACTGGTAAGATGGAAACAACAGTATATATAAGATTCATGAATACACCAGCTGTTGCTTACAAACTATTGATATTTCATAATGTAATATTTGTCAGTTTCAACCCGGATAAACTTATACGGATGCGGATATTTTTTCCTTTGACTAATGCTGACAAATCCGTGTTCCGTCGTGTTCCTTGCATAAATCCGCTCAATCTAGAAATTTGAAAAAATCATGTTCTAATAAATTGGACTACAAAGTGAAATAATTCTTGGTAATGTTAGTTATAATGCTTGTAAATTCATTAACTAACTTTTGTAAATTCATTAACTAACTTGGAAGAAGATTGTGCAAATGTGACGTTAGGAGATATCCCCATTGGAGAGCGAGGGACTATCAATACATTTCCAAAAGTCAACAAGGTAAACATAATATGTCAATATTACCATTTGACCTGTTTGCGAGTTAAGAAACTTGGCTACCTTCTACAGTGAAGTTGCGTGTAGTTGAATTATCCATTGGATTATACTAGCAAATTTTAGGAGGTTCTACTACTAGTGAGAAAAAATGGAAACTCAGAAGAAGTTACAAGTGATATTCAAATCAGGTACATTGAGAACCACAGGTACCCCTTGGTTAATTTAGTCAATAATAGATATAGTAATATGTTTTTATATCCAGGGGAGTGGTATATTGCCACTATTCATTAAAGTTTTAGTCGTTGCCGATAATATCTAAATTTAGGTGCATCATACCACTACATTTCACCAATTAAGATCAGCTCGTATAATTTATTCAATATAAATATTTATCATTTCTCTGGGTTTTATTGTGTTTAGTTTATAATTAGTGAATATACTAGACTTTACCATTAGCTTTTCTATACTAGACTTTCCTATAGTTTAATCATATTGGAACAATGTCCAACTTATTAAACAAGTCATTTTCACTTTCTATAAGAAATAAACTTTACACTATATTTTTACACCGTTAGTTTATTTTCGGCCATTATCTTCCCCACAAGAGTAACGGTTATGAAACAATGACACGTTTGCAGTTTATCTACCAATTTGGAGAAATTTGTTATCTATATGTGTGGAGTATATGCAGGACCATTCTTCCCATTAAGGAAATTTTTCTAGGCACAATATCACAACCGTAATTTCATGTTCATGTATTGTATGACTGAATCTCCCTTGAAGTTGCTTAAATTAATTGATCCTTGTCAAAGATAACTTAATTCATTTTTGAAAACTTGTATACTATTATTATGGTTAATTTATTTCGAAAAGTATGTTAAAAATTGTTTCTTCCCCGTCTTGTTCCTATACTAACTTTCATTATAGCGATCTAGTCGACAAGACTTGTATTATGATATGTCCAAATATTCAAATGAACCTAAATCTGCACCTCAACCAACCTCATCACCTGGACTAGCTGCTGCTACTGCAGCCTTAAGAATGCATAGTCTGCCAGCATCTTCACCCAAACCTGTACCACGACAAATGCCAACAACAACCCCAGCCAGAAGCAATTCCCTAACCAATAATTCCCTTCGTCAATATACATACCACCCTAAACCATCATATAATGTGGGACAGGCGACAATTCCCAATGCTAGAAGATACAATAGTTTGACTAATAAAGTTAACGCCTATGCTCAATACCATACTGAAGATTATGAAGATAATGAAGAGGATATGGAAGAAACAGTAGTAACCACAACCACAACTAAAGTAGTTGATGCACATGGAAGAACTCAATCGATATCTACCAAGACAGTAACGACTTACCCTGATGGGTCCAATGTAATAGAAACCAAAACCAAGAATATCCTGCGAACAAGTTCCCGAACAAACTCGTTGAATTCAAATGGGAACCATAGAGTTAATTCCTTGACTCATTCTACAAACTTGACGAAAATCGATGAACAATTGCAGAATTTCGAATATGATTATCAAGTTGATTCTTCTCATTTGGATTCCCCTGATACAAAATTGAAATTAAACTTGTCAAATAATTCAAACCAATCAAATCCTAAAGAGATCTTACCAATTGATTCTGAACTTAAACCAGTGATTAAAAGTGAATCAAGAACAAGTCAAGATTCCAAACCTCGATCTATTTTAAAGAACACTCAACGACCAGATATAGACACGACGTATGAACCTTTGAATGATATATCTTCTCCTCCAAGTTTACCAACCCCATCCAATTCAATCACGTTTAATGATAAAGTGAAAACCATCCCGGTTTATTCTGAGCAAAAGACAGTGAAACAACGGAAACCAAAAGTTCATGCCCAACCACCATCACGACATTCGGAGATTCCAGATGCAGATTTCTATGCTGCGGCCATGCAGGCAGCTTATAAAAAAGTATATGGAGATCGATTGACTGACCCAGCCTCGACCATTCCAATACCACCATCTGATCCTCTTCCTCCTCCTTCGAAAAAGTCCAAATTTGGATTATTCCTTGCACCACAACCAATAAAAAATGAAAAACCAATGAAGGAACTTTTGGCAATAGATCCGATAAAGAATGACATACCTGATCAATACCCGGGTCATCATCGGCAATTCGCCATACATTCAATGCGGGATGATGTACCCCGGGGACAATCTTCGAGAAAAGAACGGGTGAAATTGGAAAAACAACAGGCGAAAGAAGAAGCAGATAGATTAAAACGGGTGGCCAAGGAACAAGAAGCCTTGGAGAGGAGAGAAGCTAAGGAAAAAGCCATACTTGAAAAGAAAATGAGGAAGGAACAACAGGAACATGATAAGAAAGTTGCCAAGGAACGGGAAATCGAAGAGAAAAGGTTGGCTAGAGAGAAGATGGAAAGTGAGAAACGGTTAGCTAGGGAGAAGATTGAGCAAGAGAAACAAAAAATAGAACAAGAGAAACCATTAACTAATGAACAACCAGAAAGGAGAGTCTCCAAAGAATCAAAAGATGCAAAATTAAGGCAAGATACTCACGAATCTCCATCAAGAAAGCATGGATCAAAACTTTTCACAAATATATTTGGTAGACACAGGAGTGCCAGTACAGCAAGTTCAAATATCTCACAAAAATCCGAACTAAAGAATAACGCAAATGAAATACTACCAAAACAACCCACTGCTACAAACACAAACCAAATACTTGAAGAAGGAACTTCTCATCCACTAGAGCAGGAGTCCAGGGATATACAAACACAGGATGATACTCCTCCAGTTCGACCAAGCACACAGCAAGAACCTGAAAAGGAAATACAAGCTGTTACTGAAACTCCAGTTCAGACCGCCTCTGGTCCTTCTAGCAATGACTTTGTTGATGTTCATATCCCGGACGATCATGAAGAAATTAATACGGAGGTTCCTCCTGTTATGGATGATCTTGAGGCTATTGGAGAAAATACGTCAGAACCTAGACAGGACATTGATCCTGAGAACATCCTCGACAATGTTTCGTCTAGTAAAGATAATGCCGCGGAACCATTTTACACCCCCAACATATCGATGGAAGACGTGAAACCTCAACTAAGAGACCTGAAGATTGTTCCTGATACAGAAAATGAAATTTTGTCCAATGAAACAGAAAAGGAAATCATCAGTCCAGTCAATTCTAAACCAGTCATAGAAACATCAGCCAATCCAACACAACCCATGGCTGTCGAATCCCCTGCTAAAACATCTCAACCAGAACCAATATCAGAACCAATATCAGAACCACCACAGGTTAAACCTGAAGAAGTAAATCGTATCCCTGAAGACAATTCTCCTTCTGTAAGTGATCCAGAGTCGGGTCGTGGTACCAGCTCTACTACGGCTACTGATCAACATGATCTTGATGATACATTAGGCATGGAGAAGAAGAAGTTACCAGGTAATAAATTGAAACGCACAGTATTCAAATACTTTATTCACAAGTATTAATTTGTATATCATCTCTAAATATATATGTGTTTGCTCTTTTGTCTATATATTTAAATCAAACAACAAATAGCCTATCAAGGTTTATGTCTATATTCACAAGTAGATCTTAAGTCTCGGTATACCTTGAAAATTTGGCATATCCAACGCTACCAATCGATCCACAATTTCCGAACGTTTTTTTGTTTGTGGCTGATAAGAATATTGGCAACAGCTCTTTATACAATTTGCTTTGATAATTAACAATGTCTGACTCCATAACTGATAGAACTTCTACAATAATAAGTGAAAATCCAGTTAGATCCGAGAGTCTGAGTAGTAATCTGGTATTTTCCAGTCTGACCAACACGATTTCCACAACCCCATCCATTGTTAATCAAGAAGATCCCGAAGTAGTCAAGGCATTTCATGATATTTGTATGGCATGTCGTGCTGGAGATTTTGAAGTAGTCGATTCATTACTTTCGACACCAAATCTTGATATCAACCAAGTAGATGAATACAATTATTCCCCGTTAATCTTACTGTCATTATGTGGACATTACTCTATTGTGGAATTATTACTTCAACGAGGCGCTGTTTGTGATCGAGATACTTTCCAAGGCGCAAGATGCATATATGGAGCCTTGACTGATGCTATTAGAGATCTTTTGATAAGTTTTGATATTTCAAAAGCAGTTGATTCTACTCAACCTTTTGCGGCTCATATTGCATCATTATTGAATCCCTTGGTTACCAATACCAAAGATGTGACGTTTCAATTCCATTCAGGACAATCTTTCCAGTTACATCGGTTTTTGTTGACTGCTAGATGTCCTTATTTTAGAGAAAAATTGATAAATGAAGGTAATTGGGCATATTTGACTGTGATAAATATGCCAGAAAGTGTTGATCCATTAGCATTTAAAGTCATTGTTGATT
>JAKTZF010000730.1:0-19100 GCA_030705235.1 Spathaspora jeffriesii
GAAATTAAGCCTGACTATTACAGTTTATTGTTTATACCTTGGGAAACGCAACCGTTTTCAGCGTACATAGCAGGTTAGTTTGCATATTCGCTACAAATATTGGAGACAATTCGAATTCGATCCTGCATACAACCTCACTTCACTTATATTATAAACGATGAATAAATAGACACTTACGGAATCTAAACAGATCCAACAGATAATCCACACGCCAGATTAGAGTCGGATACAGAGCTAACTATTAGTATCATTTAATAAATAGATCAGTTCATAAGTGATTTTGAGGTCGTGCGAAGTCAACTTATTAAATCCGTCCGGCCCGCGCTCTATAACCGAGAACTGGTAATGTAAGAAAGGGATTTGCCTCTGTTTTAGTAGAATAATCGAACTGGGAACAGTTAAAAAAACATGATCCCGTACTTTCACTAAATAGTGGCAAATTATCACCACCATCTACTTCAATTTCCCGAGGTAAATATTCATTTAAATTGGTGTGTAAAGATTAGATATTAGCAGCCTTTTTTTTGGTCATGCGGAAGGACATGGAACAAGATTGGGGTTACTAGCATATTCTAGAAGAAAAATTTCCTCATACCTTACGTTTTCTTTTTTTGATAGTGGAATAATCATACATTATGGGGTCATGTGTCTAAATTAATTCTTTAGTTGATCGAGTGATTTCAACTATGTTGGTCAACCATTGCGGTCAGTCTTTTTTTTTCCGTCTTTCTAAGTCAAATATTTTCTTACAAAATCATGTATTACTAATATAAACTTTTACATACAAAAGTTCTCGTAATATTTTATGTGGGCATTAACCTAATCTCTTATAATACCCCTTAATCTTTTCCATCACATAATATTTTCCTTTTGTTCAAATCATCATATAGATAAGCATGGACAATAATAGAGATATAGCAGATTCAAGTTCAAACAATGGGGATAGTGAAACTTCCCCTAATAGAAACAACACCAACAATGGCAACCGTAATAGACGTCATAGAATTGATATGGGAATCTTTGAAAGATTTATGGATACAATTTTAGGTACCCGAAGAGATAATTCAAGTTATATAACTTGGCAGCAAACCAATCCTCCTACTAGTTCACCACCGTCAAGAATTTCAAATGATATTTCGGAAGAACTAACTAATGAGAATATAAGAAGAGAGCAACAGCAACAGCAACAACAGGAACAACAGCAACAGCCTAACAATAGACAGGATAGAACTGACAATATAAATCAAACGTCAAATTCCAATCCCACTTCATCTGAAGAACCTCCTTCTAGCAGTGATGTATCTAATATCGCCAATTACACCTCTAGTGAAAACAATGACAATTCAGACAATCCTGATGATCCAAATCGTGCTATTGTAATCACGGTAAATTATGTATTCTCGGATGAAAATCAACCAAACAATCCTAATAGAGCAGGGTCATTAGTTATGTCGTTACCTAATAATGCATCAAATAGAGATCCAAGAGTTATTCAAGAATTTATTAGATTAGCAACTCAACTAGCATATACATCAATATTAAATGGATTACACAATGAAAAAGGTATAACACTAAAGACTTTTTCAAGTTTTCCGGGCATAAAATTACAAGAACTTGATGGAAGTAATATTTGTTCAATTTGTTTTGAAGTTTATGAAGCTATTCAAGATAAGCCTGAAATTGATGAAGAAACTGTATCTCATAAAAAGAGAAGATTACATGATCTGTCAACATTTACAACCTCAAGTTCCACCAATCTGAGACACGAGCATGACAATGATGCTACTAACAATGATCGACCAATGTTATTAGCTGAATTAACGGAGAAATTCAACCATATTCCTATAAAGATGCCATGTGGACATATTTTTGGGAAGGATTGTTTATGTGAATGGTTGAAAGAACATACTACATGTCCATTATGCAGATTTTCCGTGGCAGAATCACCCCAAGCACGTCCAACACCACCACAAACTCATGAACCTAGAAACTTTACAATATTTACAATACCTTCACCAAACAGTGCAGTATCTAATCCTACTAATGTAACTGTTCAAAATAATATTTCAGATCTGCCTTCAGCATCAACACAACCAATAACACCAGCTGCTCCAGTAGCACCCGTTGTTTCTCAACCACCACGAGAACATTTTCCAGGTGTTAGAACCGAGCCTCCACCAATTAGACGATTATTAAGATCATCAGGGGGTGGGTGGAGAGAAACTAGCGAACCATTATCTACGAGTGACCCATTATCTCATGTTATTGAATATTTAACGAGACAGAGAACAATTAGAACACCACCAGTTAATGAGCCACTTTTCCCTAGTGGTATGACAAGTAGGAGAACAAGTAATGGTACGATAGAGACTAGACTGACTGAGGATATAGTTAGCGGAGAAGAATTACGAAGTTTGTTTGATGATTCTCCTATCCCAACTGATAGAGATACTAATCATGAGCTGTCTAATGAAAATCCTGGAAATGAAGAACAATCGAATGAGTCTAGTAGTAATCAACAAGACACGGGAGAAAGTGATAATGCTCAATAATATGTAAATAGTCTATCTTTGCGGTTCCAATACATATTTCTATAGAATTTTAGCTATCTACGAAAAGAATTTTGAATATTTTGCTCGTTCTTTACTCTTTTCTTGTTCAATTAATGTTTCACATTTGGTTGCAGCATTATTAATAGCGACATCTTGAGATAATATTTTTTGAGCAGCTTTTAGATCAATTAATGCCTGTTGATACTTTTTCAACTCCATTAAACACGAACCTCTTCTGAAAAATGCCTTGGATTTGTCAAGTTCACTATTGTTATTCAATTCTAATAAATAACTTGAGTAATCTATAGATTTAGGATAATTCTTAAGTTGTAAACATACTAAACTCAAATTTAAATACAATTTCTTCTTTAAGTCCAGATATTCTTTAAACCAGCTAGGGTCTTGGTCTTGATCGGGAATGTATTCCATAACATATCTAAGACACTTCTTGTACTTTAAGTAAGCTTTATATTTTTCACCAGCTTTAAAAAGTAATGTTCCACTTTCTTTAATTTTGATTGATGCATTATATACAGATTCTGAAGAATCTTTATCTATATGTTCGTCATCGTCGGGGAATTCTTCATAGATATCTCCACCTATAGTATCATAACATGCGTTGAATATAGGAACTTCCATATTATCATTCCATTCACCACAATTGGTAATAGTAATAGATTGTTCAGCAACATTATCCGCTTTTGTCTTAGCACTTTCAATTTCTCGAACTACTGATTTTCCATGAATCACTTTCCCAAATACAGAATGTTTCCCTGTGAGATGTGGTTGAGGAAATGTAGTTATAAAAAATTGTGATCCATTAGCATTGACATCTCCATTGTTTGCCATGCATAGAAGAAAAGGTGAATCTAATGGTTGTACAAGATTTTCTCCTGGAATTGGCCTATCAGTGTTCTCTCCATAAATTGTCGAAATATTACCTGAAGCAAGACTTCCTGCTTGTATAACAAAGTTTTTAATTATTCGATGGAATGAATTTCCTTTGTAAGTATAAAACTCTCCACCTAGTTCAATTCCCTTGACTAAATTAAGAAAGTTTTCCGACGAATTTGCAGCAAGATCAGTGAATAGCTCAACTACTATTCTACCTATTTTCTCAGATCCTATTGAAATATCCAAATAAGCTTTGGGTCTAATAGCTTCAATTTTCATGTCGATTTCTAGCGATGATATATTGAAAAATGTTGAAACCAAAAATCGGAAAAAAAAGGACTCTATTAGCAGTCAGCTCAAGGCAACAATGTTAAGGTCTCGATTGAGGAACCAGATCATTTCTAAAAGACTATACTCAAACAAATATGATACATTGGTTTATAGTGCCCAACAGAATATCATTCAATCGTTAGAACACAATGATAGATCTTCATTTCTTTTAGCACAATATATTCCAGATATTGCTCGAAATGCATTCTTAGCTATACGAGCATTCAATCTTGAAATAAACAAGATTAGTGATGGAGGCAAGAATCAGTCAGAAATGACAGCAAGATTAGGAGGATTTTCTACTGTTGATTTGAAATTTAAGTTTTGGAGTGATTTGATTTCCCGAGTATTTATAGAAGATCCGTATTCCGAAAAAGATCTTGGAGAACCAATAGCCATTTTATTACGAGATGGGTTAAGAAATGATCTTAATTTAGATGTTGATTATTTGTTGAAATTCTTACAAACTCGTCGTATGTTTGTTAAGGAAGGTAATAGTTTTCAAAACGTTAATGATATTTGTAGTTATGGGGAAGGAACTTACTCACAATTGAATTATTTAACTCAAGGAATGTTAGTTTCCCCCAGAATATCACCTTCCTCAATACGTCTTCTAGAGTTATCTACTGCACTTCAGTCAAATATTAGTGATATTTCTGCTCATATTGGCCAAGCAGCGGCTGTGGGGTCCATGATATTAGGTATGCAATATTATGCTGGTTCAAGGAATCAAATTACGATGCCAGTGGATTTAATGACTAAATTTGACTTATCACAAGAATCATTAATTAGATTATGTCAAGGTCACATCAAAACTAATATCGAACAAGAGGAAATTAGAGAAAAATTAAAGAATGTAGTTTATGAAACTGCAATTACTGCAAATGATCATATGTTAACGGCAAGAGACAAGTTAATTAAAACTCAACAAGAAATTAAACAAATCTTAGCTAAACATCCCAATGAACAATTGTTACAAAAACATGGTAGAAATTGGAGAAAGAATTTACCAGATGTTATATTTACCCCATTTATGGTGGCAATTCCAACAACTTTGTATTTGAATCGATTAGAAAAATATGATTTCGATGTTTTCAGTCCAAAATTACAAGAAAAGGAATGGAGGTTGGCTTGGACCTCGTTTAAGAATTATCATCAACGAATTATCTAAGTGTATATAGTGTAAAAATTATAAGTTTATTGCTTGAATTGATTTTCTACTAGACTCTAAAGGACAAGGTGGAAAATCTCAGTAGAAAAAGAACACGAAAAAAAAAACCACCACATAAATCAACACAACGCCAGGCAACAGGATAAAAGAGAATTAAAACCACTCTCTGAAACTCACATTGCTGGTGAATTGAAATAGAATACGGAGAACTTCAACATAATATTATTGAGAATAACAGTTCATTCGGATCTTGTCACTTATTATACATTAGAATAGTACATCCTCCACCACTCTCCCGACTTCAATATGATTGAAGACTCATATTCAAAATCTCCTACCCCATCAAATCTGGTTGTTGCCAGACATTTCCTTAAGATGCACACAACCGCATCCGGATCAGGATCAGGCTCAGGCTCGGGCACCTTACTCCCTCCTGGGTCCTTTTCTTCTACCTTTTCCCATCCAGTGGTAAGTATGAATCCCATTACTTTAATGATAAATGAATGTATGACAATGGCCTCAGCAATGCGTAAAATGAATCGATGGAATAGTACCGGAGTTGCTGCCATTTTAGCAGCGGGTGATATTTTTGGAGGACATAATGATGATGCTGATGGTATTACTGCAGGAATTACTTCTACTATGCCAACTAGTCATGGGAATTCTGATTCAGCAAGAGGAGGAACAGGTGCTGGAAGTTCTCATCATAGATCTTTATCGGATAATCCATTACTTGCATCTTTCTTACAATTGAAGTCTATATTAAGTGATGCAAAGGACTTAAATGATATTGATAGTTTAACATTGCTACAACCTTTCTTATTAGTTATTAAATCTTCATCAACTTCAGGTTATATTACTTCATTATCCTTGAATGCAATTTCAAAATTCTTAAGTTATGGACTTATTTCATTAAGATCAAACAATATTCAAAATTGTTTAATCCAAATTATATCTTCATTAACTCATTGTCGATTTGAAGCAGCAGATCAAAATTCAGATGATGCTATATTACTTAAGGTATTAAGATTATTAGAAGAAATTATTGAAAGTCAATTATCAATCTTACTTCCCGATGAAGTTGTTTCAGAAGTTGTACAGATTTGCCTATCCCTAGCTTGTAATAAAAAGAGAAGTGAAGTTTTACGAAAAGCAGCAGAAATGGCCATGGTTTCTATAACAATTAAAATTTTCAGTAAATTGAAAGAAATTGAACCAGAACCGGAATTCAATGATGATTTACAAACTAATTTTTCTGATACAAAATTACCCGAAGATCTTATTGGTGGTACTGATATCAAACCAAGTGAAATTAATACTCCAAGAGATCTGAATTCTGAGGATGATGTCACTGAAACCGAGACTGAGACTGAACATGAACCTATTGAGCAGCACGAAGCAGAGCAAGACTATATAGAATCTTATGGAATTGTTTGTATCAATGAATTCTTGGGGATTTTAGTTTCAATGATTTCTCCAACAAATCAATATCAACATATGGAAAGTACGAGGGTATTTGCTTTATCTTTAATAAATATAATTATTGAAGTAGCAGGTTTAGAAATCCCCAAACATCCAGCATTATTGACATTAATCTCGGATCCAATTTCAAAACATATTTTACAAATTATAACAACTACTGATTCACCATCACTTTTAAAAGCAGCGTTGCAATTATTTACTACAGTTTCTATTGTATTGGGCAGACAGTTAAAACCACAATTTGAATTGACATTAACCCTTATTTTCCAATCAATTTTACCAACATCTTCAAAAAATCAAAATGATAATTTTACTGGAGCAAATGTATCCACAAGAAATTCAATTTCTAAAGAAATGTTAATTGAATCATTAAGTTTATTATGGACAAGATCTCCTGTGTTTTTCACCCATCTATTTATTGATTATGATTGTGATTTTGAAAAATCTGATTTATCTATAAAGATTGTAGAATTTTTATGTACCCTTGCATTACCTGAATCTGCCCTTCTTACAACTGACAATGTCCCACCAATATGTTTAGAAGGAATCTTATCTTTCATTGCTGGAATCAATAATAGAATAAAAGCAACAAAGGAAGACATTGATTCTATACCTTTACACGATTTAATTCAACGAAGGAAAAAGAAAACCGCATTTATTCATTGTACTGAAATATTAAATGATAAACCTCAAGAAGGTATACAAGCTTTAGCAAGGGAAGGATTTATCAAGGATGAGAATGATTTACAAGAAGTTGCTGAGTTCTTCTTTTCGAAATCAGGTAGACTTAACAAGAAAATTCTTGGGGAATTCTTAGCGAAACCAGGAAATGGAGAATTATTTGGTCATTTTATAGATTTATTTGAATTCAAAGACTTAAGGGTTGATGAAGCTTTAAGAATTTTATTGAAGACATTTAGACTCCCTGGTGAATCACAACAAATTGAACGAGTAGTGGAAAGATTTGCTGAGAGATATGTTAGTTGTCAAGCAGATGCTACAGATTCAACGATCTCCTTACAGACCACTCCTTCCAAAAGAGGCAGTATTCCCAGTGAGAATAATGAACCGGTAAGACCTGATCGAGATTCAGTATTTGTCTTGTCATATTCAATAATTATGTTAAATACAGATTTACATAATCCTCAAGTTAAGCAACAAATGCTTTTGGAAGATTATCGAAGAAATTTACGAGGTGTTTATAATGGTAAAGATTTCCCCGAGTGGTATCTTGCGAAGATTTATCTGTCTATAAAAGATCGTGAAATAATTATGCCTGAAGAACACCATGGTACTGATAAATGGTTTGATGATGCTTGGCATAATCTTGTTTCTACTCAAGATTTCAAATCTGAACATCAGCATCAATTGGACTTTGATGGGATTCAATTATGTCAATTCGACAAGTGCATTTTTGAAGATATTGTGGACAAATTGATAACTACTATTATTAATATATTCAAAGAAGCGTCTGATGATCACATTATAACAAGATTAATGTCTTCAATTGATAAAATTGCCAATATTTGTTTGTATTACAATTTATCTGATTCAATTGATAAATTAATTGATTCATTAGCAGAATTAAGTTCCTTAACAAAAACATCTTTTGCAAACCTTGACAATGATGACAATAATAATATTCGTGAAGAAATACCCATAACTGAAATCAGAATTGAAAAGAAACAAGAAGAAATTATTACCGTGAGTGAATTGGCCGTTTGGTTTGGACGTGATTTTAAGGCACAACTATCTACCGTGGTTTTATTTAGATTGATTAAGAAAAATGATTGTAAAATATCACCATCTTGGACAAAGGTTGTTAAGATTATCTTGAGATTGTTTGAAAATTGTTTAATTAATCCCAATTTATTTGGCGAATTTCAAAAGAAAATTAAACTTGGCCCATTACCTAAAGTAAATGCTCGATATATTATAAAAAGAACCAAACCATTAAATAATTCAGGAATATTGTCAACATTCTCATCTTTCTTGAAGGGTTACTCTGATAATCCTCCTGAACCAACCGATCAAGAAATTGAATCTACTTTATCAACTATTGATTGCATTAAATCACTTAGTATCCCAAATATTTTTGCAATAATTTCCAAAGGGCCAAGTAAAGATTTATCAATGTTTGTCAAGTTATTATTGGAGTCATTCCCGGAATATAATGATAAGACCAAACGTTTTTACGAGACTGAAGTGTTATTTTTATTGGAAATTTCAGTTTGTTTCTGCTTACTATTAAATGATAAGAATCTTATTGATAGTGTAATTGGTAAAATTAGTGACACACTATCTCACATCTCCAAGAAGGGAAAATTAAGAATTCTAGCATACAAATTGCTATTGATGAGATATAGTGAAGGAATTCCAAATTTAGTTGACACAATAAAATTAATTGGCACTTTTGATAAGGAACTTATTATTAAACAGGGCAGTCAAATACTTCAACCTTTATTATCTTTGGTTGATGATGATTCTTGGTGTTGTAAGATTTTACTTGTTGAAGAAGAATATTGGAAAGCACTTCGAATTTTTGGATCTATACAAACTTATGCTCGAGATATTATTTCATTTATCGAAGGGATTATTAAGAATTCATCAAATGATATAACTTCAGAGAATTATGTAGCAATTTTGGGTTTGTTGGATGAAATTTCATCTCTTGGAGCAATGGGATCACAATTTGAACAAGAGCATGAAAATTTGGAAATAGAAGATGTTGATAATAAAAATTTCCAGGAGTTAATCGAGCTTTCAAAATCATCAATTAAAATTACCTGTGAATTAGGCCCCATAGTTCAAAACAAAGGATTTAAAGATAAGGGATTATCCTATTCCTTACTTCAAGCATTGGCACATCAATGTTTCAATCCATGTCGCGAAGTGAGAAAATTTGCAGTAAAACTGCTTCAAACGGTCGCATTATCACTTGATACTTTAACAGAAGGTGATGATGAAAGCAATAGCATTTCTGCATATGGTATCTTTGAATTTGGATTATTTCCATTATTAATTGAACTATCAAAGCCTGAAGTATTGCAAACTGATATAAATGGATTTGCCATAACGCAATATGAAACATTTTCATTAGTTAGTAGAGTTTTTTTAAAGCATATTGATGATTTTAAAAATAATGAGACAGAAATTGTTTGGTTAGGATTACTTGATAATTGTTTGAAATTTTACCAGATTGGGGCAAATAATAAAGCTTCAGAATTTAATGAATCTGGTTCAGAATTACTCAAGAATATGATATTGGTATTGGAAAGTAATGGTACTTTGGGACCCGAGAAGGAAGAGATTTGGAAGAAATCGTGGGATATGATTGGAACAATTTATCCTGATTTACGCAAAGAGTTGGTTTCTAATGAAATGGAGGAACAGAAAGAGAAAATAGAAGATAAAAATGTTTCCTCCGAGCTCTCTCCCGAGGCCGAGGTCTCAACTAAGGTGACTGATGACAGTAGTACTGATAACAACGTAGTAGAAGAGGATAATCAAGAATAGCTATAAATATATATGTATATTAGTTTTATATAGAATCACTTTTTAAGTCCGGTGAAATCAACAAAATTTTTCAGTGCGTGCGAAATCTTTTATGATGATCTTAACTCATCGCACAGTCAAAGCTTGGAGATAGATACAAACACTTTGCACTATGGTCAACAACAAGACATATTCGGAAAGAGCCGCCGCCCACCCATCACCAGTGGCAAAACGTTTATTCAAGCTAATGGAGTCTAAAAAGACAAATTTATGTGCTTCAGTTGATGTTAGAACCACGGAAGAGTTTTTATCTTTAATCGATAGCTTGGGTCCATTTGTTTGTTTGGTCAAGACTCATATAGATATAATTGATGATTTTTCATACGAAGGTACAATCGAACCATTATTGAAATTATCCAAGAAACATAATTTTATGATTTTTGAAGATAGAAAATTCGCAGATATTGGGAATACTGTTAAATCCCAATATACCGGTGGTGTCTATAAGATTGCTCAATGGTCGGACATTACTAACGCTCATGGTGTCACTGGTGCTGGGGTGGTTCAGGGGTTAAAACAAGGTGCTAAGGAAACTACCGATGATCCAAGAGGTTTATTAATGTTAGCAGAATTATCTTCTAAAGGCTCACTTGCTTTTGGCGAATATTCCCAAAAAACAATCGATATTGCTAGAACCGATAAAGAATTCGTGATTGGTTTTATCGCACAAAGAGACATGGGTGGCCGTGATGAAGGATTTGATTGGATTGTCATGTCACCAGGCGTTGGTTTAGACGATAAAGGTGATGGTTTAGGTCAACAATATAGAACTGTGGAAGAAGTTATATCTACTGGTACTGATATAATCATTGTCGGAAGAGGTTTATTTGGTAAAGGAAGAGATCCTAAAGAGGAGGGCAAAAGGTATAGAGATGCTGGTTGGAAGTCTTACTTGAAAAAGACTGGTCAAATATAATTCTATTTACAATGAATTAAATATATACAAAGTTAAAGTACTATGGCTGTAAAATTTCATCAAAATTATCTGCCAATTTGGTTCTCATGAGTTCAAAAACCAATAAACCAACCGAAGTAGCGGGTATTGTAGTCAATGCGTTTCTGACAAACCCTTTATATCCCGCTTCAACCCAAGTAACTCCCGTCTTTTGTTTCATTCGCACAATTTGGTTAAGTGTGTCTATATAGGAATTATAATATAACGTAATGAACGGTCTCGAACTGTATCTTGATGCAGAATAAACATCCAAGGCTTCTAATCTTGATAGATGAATCTTTTGAATTTTTGAAAGGGGATATTGAACCGCTAACAAAGAACATGCAGCTGATGCACCCGCCAACAATACAAATGTTGACTTTAATAATCTATCCAGCCTATATCTTTCCAATCTCTCCAATTTTTCATCAACTTGTTCATCATTCCATTTGAATATCTTCTGTAATTTTTTCTTTATAATTTCTTCACTTTTCCTATAGTACATAATAGTTTTATGAGTTAAATCATAACCCTCGGTTTTGACTGTTTCGAAAGTTGAAAAATAAAATGCAAAACCAAGACTTTCTTTGATGAACGAGAAACCATATCCAGCAAATACTCCGACTAATCCAATTTCCTTTAATTTATGTAATCCAAAAACCCAAAGATTTTGGTGAGTTCCTTCCAACATTTCCGATACCGTCAGTCTGGTATAGATGGCATCAACAGGAGCAGCTGCTAAAGATTGAACAGCACCAGCAATAAAACCAGCTCTCCAAGTGTCGAATGGTGAATACCAATTGAATTGTGCAGGGGGAGTCCGATGTTGTTTATTATAATGATCTAATGATGCCAAATATGTTGCATACAAAATTAAACCCGTGGCCGAGTTAGCTATCAACGGTGGTAAAATGTGGTCAGGGATAAATTTCCATCCTTCCTTCTTAATTACATGGAACAACATTCCTAAAGAGGAATGAGTACGGAATTTATAAGGCTTCTCCAGGATATTGTGATGTTTATTGGCAAGTTCTCGTACTTGTGCCAAGTAATCGAAACGCGATGGTCTAAATAATTTGACAGGTGTTCTCATATATAGACTTTGCAACTGGTACATCACTGCCCGTATCCCAGCTGCGGACAAAGAGACTGTTTGATTGCTTCTCTTATTAGGATTCTTAACTGAAATTGTAGTGTACTGGTCATCAAAACTTGGCGAATCACTATCAATGGGGTTAGCAGACACGATCGATATTAATGCCCCAGTAGAAGATCTAATGGAGGATTTTTGATCCCTGTCGATCAAATAAGGTGATTCTTTCATGTGCACACAATTAATGCACTTCTGTATGTCTGTAATATCAAAAGATTTGGATGTCCACTTAGGGCAATTGGCTCTATATCATTGAAGTATGTGTCAATCAACAACAGATTTCTGTTCCAATATTTCAAATAACTGATGATATGTAACAAGTCAAGAACCCGTTTTTTTCCGTTGTGTGCGCGACAATTTGAACCAGGATTTTTAGAAAAAAAAAAGCCAAAAAATAAGTCATTTTCCCTAGAATATTAGTTGTCAAAGTTTAGTCTAAAGTTTAGGAATTGTTGCTCCTTTCATGCAGCTTTCAGTTATTGCATTGTTTAAAGCTTCGCTGAGTAATGCACAACTAGAGGTAAGCAATTTATTAATCCAACTCCTATCCTACATAATCTATCTTTTACGAACCCGCATATTTAGTTTCTCGGCACATTACAGTTCTCTATAGAGTATTACTTCACTTTGCTTGAAATACCTTCTTGCATCTTCATCAATTAAGACGAGAGAAAGATACGTCCTGGTGGAGAACTTTTTATTAACATCCCTATATGTTGGGATTAAATCAAACCCATTCAAAAATAGCCTTATCGGGATTGTTTCTCCTTTTACAGGAGCACCATCCATTATTTCAAATCTGACCACAGTCTCACTGTCAGTGATTTGATTAGGTGGGGCGCCAACCGTCTCTCTTCGAATGAGAGACAATTCCATATGTTTAATCTTCAATCTCACTAATAAAAAGAAGATTCTTCCCACAATTACATCCGTTAATGAGAATCGAGATTTAGAGTATTCAAATTCAATATGTAAACAATCTTCGATTCCAACGTCCATTTTCACACTATGCGATTCCTTATTTGCAGTTATCGCGGTTGATGAAGACGATAATGCTGCTCGTGCCGAAGTTGCTGCAATTGCCTTTGGTTGTGGCAAGCTATAATGGAAAACCCATAATTCTTTCTCTCTTGTGATCTCAGAAGAAGATTTTCTTAAAACAGTAACCTTGAGGTAATATCTTAATTTTGCATTTTTGCCTCGGTAACTCTCATATTGTTTCTCAACATTCTTGAATTCGAAAGGATATGATTCTGGATGTGTCAACTGGGCTGGTGAAGCTAATTCAGTTGCTAATGATAGGAATTCCGAAGATACCAATCCATCAACATTGGTATCAATCGAGCCTAGTAATTGAACTTTAACTCCTAAATGTTCAACTTTTCTTCCATCTCTAGTTCGAAGCGTTACGGTTCCCTTCACAGATTCTCCATCTTTGAAGATTGGCAACTTTTCCAATCTTCCTTGAGGCGTTTTAACATCTACATGCTTTCTTGATTCTTCATTATCTAACCTTATTTCTATGTCTAATGGAGCTTTAAAGAATATGGACATGGTTGAATTGCACTAGTATTACTGTTATCTTTCTACCCTCCAATTTTTTGCGTTGTTATTTTTTTGGCTGGCTAAGGCAGGCAGTTTTCAGGGTCACGGGATAGGCGCAAAACAATGAGCGTACTATTCTTGGTGATACCACTTCAAAAGTTTTCTAACTCAGTGTTAGGCTTACTTCCCCACTTTGTCAAATTTGGCATCCAATTTAGTTGTAATTTGAAGCTTGCGTGGTAAGTAGCGAGTAGTGTTTGATAAGAAAACTCCCGCAAAGAAGTACGGCTTGGCCAACCAAAGCAAGAGGCAGAAAAAAAAACATAAAAATCCAGAATCACCACTCTTAAAAGTAGGGGTTTTAGAGTTGCTGGGTTAACACTGCAGGATATTGTTCAACAAAGAACGCAGAGAATAATGTCAAATCAGTTCATTGACGAGATTGCTCCAGATGCAATAGGTCCACGTGATCCTAAGACTACAAATGTCGAGCCATTGAAACACCTAGATACCGTCATAGCTTTATACGATTTTCCCGCCACACAACCTTCGCATTTAGCACTAAGCCTAGGTGATACTATATATGTTCTATTTAAATCTAACACAGGTTGGTGGGATGGGGTTATTGTTGCCCCCAATGGTGAAATACAGAGAGGTTGGTTCCCCAGCAATTATGGAAGATCGGTCAACTATGTCCAACCGGTATTGAACAAGTTGAAAAGCAACAAAGAATTAGATTCAATAACAGCCGCCAACACAGCTGCAAACGTATTAATTCCCTCATTTACAAATTTACTACAAAAGAACTTGGGGGACTCCGAAAAGAATACCCCTTCCAACACATCAAGAAAGAATTCAGTTGTCAGTTTTGCAAGCTCAGAGACAAGTATTCCATCTGATTCAAAGTTCAATCAACAGCAGCCACAACAACAACACTTGCAACTGGATCAACATCACATACAACACAGCAAACTTTCAATGGCGGAAATCTCAACTCCAGAGATTATTCCCTCGTCACAATCTTTACCAGATGAAATAAATCAGAATGATGAAATAATTCCCAAAGATGTCGAGGAAGCAGAAAGATTAGCAGAAGATTATAGAGATAAACATCGAAAAAGTGTTACATGGATTCCTAAGATTACATCACGAGGAGATTTTATCTTTTACTGTCAGCAATTAGATATATACTGTGAATCGCCTCCGATGCTTGTATTTGAACCTGCTGATATTAATCCTAATTTTGAATATCCAACAGCTGATTTTTTGGCTGATACCTCAATTGTCCAAGTTCATGGTTCCCAATCTACGGCAAATGTGTTGGGGGTACGAGCAAATTCTTCTACAAGTTTTGATGCGTTGAAACGTGACTCACATTCCTCCATGGCAACTCAAAGTTCTGGTTCATCCTACCATCATTTTAATAGACCATTCTTTGCTATGGACAATTTGTTTTATGACCATTCTACCGATATAACACACTGGACCGAGTTACGTGAAGAATTTAATTCTCTTTTAGATTTCACAGCCAAATCATTGAGAGATCAAAATAGGCAGCTATTTGGTACCCATTTTTCAAGATTGAATGTACTCATTTCAACAATCTTATCTTCTTCAAGATTAAATCAGGAGGATTTCGTTGCCACTCAATATCGAGATTCCATAAGAAGAAAGTTGAAAAGAATAGGAACTGCATTTTCCCAAATATATGTTAATGCAATTTTGCATCTACGAGTCTTACACAATTCCGAAGAAACCTCACAGGGCCAACTATTTAGCTATGATATATCGACGCTAAATAAATTAACAAGTACAGCACCACTAGTTACATCGTCGGTAGAAGGAAATACTGGCTATGACGAGAAATTATCAAATATACACCACAATGAAAATGAGAGTTATATGCATCAATTGGACTCCGAAATTGAAAACTTAAGATCAAATGTTAATTCTTTGATCAAAATTTTCGTGAAATTGAGCCGTGGAAAGAGGGCAAGGCGTGCGGATTACGACTCCTCCGATGCTTCAGATGATGAAGGTGATGACCGTTTCGATGTTTTGCCGCAGACAAATCCTAGATTCATAGTAGATGAATTTAATGGTGGGAATTGGTGTAATCCATTTTTTTCGACCAATAATCCTATATTGAACGTTAGTGGGGACGATTTGAAAAATCGTTATCATACGAAAATCATAATCGATCATCAAGCTTATGACTCTGTTTTCCAATATATGGAGGAGATGATAAAACTAAGCGAAGAAACGCTAGAGTATCTTGATCCTAAAGTTCAGAAGATGTATTACTATAATGACATGTTGAAGAATGAGCGAAACACTCAAATTTTACGATTAATATACAAATACCTTTATCATGCTAGCTCAATGATAGATTTGATAGAATCGTTTGATTTTACTGTATTTTGTCTTATCAAAAGATACTCGTCAAATGAGGGAGATGGTTTAGACCCAATTAAAGAATCCACTTCTTCGCTCACTGAAAACCTGGAGGATTCTCAAGAGCTGAAGACTTCAAACTCCAAATTGACTTTTGATTACCCCGTGGTATTGGATTTCTTTTACTTGAAACAAGAATTTCATGATTTAATTTTGAGGATAATCATGGCTACACAATCATTGACATTAGAAGACCCAGAAGTATTCAAAGGTCAAAGAGACGAAGACCCATTATTTTACAGTCGTGAAACATTAAAAATACCTACAGAAAAAGCCGCGTTATTATTGTCCAATATCCTACTGGAAAAAATTAACCATCTTAAAGGTAATTCTATTTCAATTAACCCGGATACATTATTGTCGGATTATTTATATGATGGACTTAAATCGTGTGATGTTATGTTAAGTATTATTCAACAATTGATTGAGGAACGAGAAACTATTTTGAATTATGCAACTAGAGTCATGCATGATGATTTTGATGTTCAATTGTTAGTTATGGAACGCAACAATACAGTTTCTTCGGAAAAATCCGATGACCATTCATACTACAGTGGCGGTCACAAGAAATCTAATGATGTTCCATGGTACCTTGAAGGTGATGATGAATATGATCTATTATTGGATGTCAAAGGAAATATAAAGGGTGGAACAAAAGAAGCTTTAGTGGCACATCTAACCCATCATGACATGTTTGACAGTAACTTTAATGCTGTCTTTTTATTAACGTTTGCATCGATGATGTCTTTGGGTGAGTTTATATCGCTTTTGATTGCACGCTTCAATATTGAAGCCCCAGAAGGATTGAGCTATGAAGAATACAACACCTGGGTTTCGAAAAAACAGAATCCCATTCGTTTACGTGTTATGAACATTATGAAGTTACTAGTAGGGAAACACTGGTCCAAGTCATACTTTAATGTACCAATATTGAACAAATGGTTAAGTTTCGCACAAGGCATAGCGGTGCAGTCGTACTCCGTTGGAAGATTGTTAACCAATGATTTACAGAAATTATTACAAGGAGAACAAATTTTCGTCGAAAGGGAACCCGTTCTTCCGGACACGAAGTCTCCAGCACCTTTGATAAAAGGGCCAATATTGGGGAGAAAAATAAAGCTATTGGATATCGATTATGTTGAATTGGCTCGACAATTGACTCTTCGCGAATTCAGATTCTATTGCAAAATTACCAAGTTTGCATGTTTGGCAAAAGTGTGGGGCAAGAAATCTGGATTGAATGAAAGCATTGACGATATTACAACATTCATTAAGGCTTCCAATCAATTGACGAATTTTGTTGCTTACATGATATTGCGAAAGCAGGATCCTAAGAAGAGGGTACAGGTAATTCGTTATTTCATTCAGGTGGCGGAAAAGTGTCGTCAGTACAACAATTTTTCCTCGATGACAGCAATAATTTCAGCTCTATACTCATCTCCTATTCACCGCTTGAAGAAAACTTGGAAATTTGTCACTCCAGACTCCTTGTCTCATCTCCAGAACATGAATAAATTGATGAATTCATCTCGTAACTTCAACGAATATCGAGATGTTCTAAAATTCATTGGATCCGAACCATGTGTACCCTTTTTTGGTGTTTATTTGTCTGACTTAACATTTGTATACCATGGAAATCCCGACTTTTTGATTAATAGAACTCGAATGATAAATTTTGCCAAACGAGCAAAAACTTGTGAAATCGTTACTGGTATTGATCGTTTCAAAACAATTGGTTATAATTTCCAGGAAGTAGCTGAAATCCAAAGATATCTTGACTCATGGTTCGATAAATGCCCTCCCATTGAAGAACAATACCAGATTTCTTTAAATTTGGAACCACGGGATCATGCACCAAATAGCAACGCTTCCAATACCAAGTCAGCAAGGCACTAGATGCTTTTAGGTTAATTTTATATTAATGTACATCTTTAAATGTAATCTTACTATAGATCCAGAGCGCTACCAAACGCAACTAACTATCCGCCCCGAACTTTTGACATAGCTAAACATTCGATGATTGCTAATTGTATGCTTACCTTCTCGTAACAATGATAGATGTAGTTCTGGTATGGAAACACAATCCGTAAATTCGCGCTAACAAACAAACTCTCCTAAATGTTGTCCAATCTCTTGAAGCAAAATTGGGCAAGATGCAAAAAACTTAACCATCACACGCACCGAACTGTCCAAAATTCCATTCCCGTCACTAACCGATCAATATAACATAATTTCAACCAGGTTTACGTACCACAAGTTACAAAATCCTAATCGGATAAGTAGCTACTCTAGAAGTCTAATACCTAGTTCTACCAGATGTATGCAACTCCAAACTCTATGTCTTCAACCATAATTGGAATAAACTACCAAAATTATAATCCCCGCACAAACAGAATTACTGGAACAATAACACTCTCAGAATAACGTAAATACTACAAACACTTACCTGTACAAAATTCCTCTAGATACTTGCTCAGAGGGAAGAGATTTTCTACTCCCCAGTCCATACACTAACGGCTCGTTAACTTATCTATTACAAATAGTTTCTTCTTCCAATTCTCCAACCCAGAGTCAAGTTAATACAACTAGAGCCCCCATAAGGTCTTTCAGTTGAATGAGTAAATTAACAATCTCGGAATAACACTCTCACAAATTGAATAACATCTAAATACTTATATTACCAAATCAAGCAATTCGTAAATATTTAAACGCTCACCTCTCCAACGGACACCACCCATTAGACAATCTTATTCTATTTGGTGGGCATACAGGAACCACCACCTATAAGATACTGACCACGCAAACAAAAATTCTACCTAATATTTTTATTCATCTATCTGGTCTCAGTTCCTCAATTTCTACAAGCTGAAAGTTGCTTTCATTCAGCACATAATCAAACTTTAGAAAACTATTCCACCCATTAGCCAGGCATAGGGCAAAACTAATCTTTTACACATACAGGTGTCAAATTAGGATGCAGGATAGGCTATGCAATAACAACTTTTCTAGGGTTTTTTTTGCTAACACTCG
>JAKTZF010000731.1:6869-19066 GCA_030705235.1 Spathaspora jeffriesii
AAAATCACATCTACCTCCCAAACCCCTTTACCTGCCTCCCTTCAATTGCTAATATGCACGACCAGAGAATATTAACAAAATGTAAATATCGGATTAACTACTCCATTGAGAATTACCTTATCTTAAAATATAATGCTTAGTTTTCTTCGCGTACGTGTGTCGTGGTTCATGTAATTAAAAAAAAAGTGGGTCGTACTTTAGGAACCCTCATGTGTGTGCGCGTCTTATTTTTTTTAACCCTTTGAGCAAGCGCTAATTGAAGAACAATACAAAGAAAGTCGCGGTTTTCTTTTTTTTACTTAAATCGGCGGTTCGGTTACTGCAAAAAAAAGAAAAAAAAGTCGGGGAATCCCTTTCAAGATCCGATTCGCAGAAAGTAACCCATTTATTGCTTCATCTACTATATGGGTAGCTGGAAAGTACCAACAGGGAATGTATGAAGTTGACAATAGAACTAACCAAAGTACCGAAAACCTTCCGTAAATTGTATGAAAAGTCTTGAGCCTTCTTTGCGAAGTTCTTTAATTATTCCCAATTGGGGTTGATCATTCTCGCAATCAATGCGGTGGCTTTGTTTGTTCGACAAACTTTTGGTGTTTCCGGGTGTTCAAGAATGTCGTAGGGTAGGTGGAACAAAACCTGAAGAAAGACTCGCGAAATTGTTTAAATTGTATGTGTAATTCCCCCTTTGCAAAACGCTTATGTCGTGGATCTGCAGTTTTTCTACGCGCGTAAATTTTACTAAAAATAATAATTCAATTATTTTTTAGGTACTGTTTGCAGTATTTCTACTCCTTTGGGCTTCACGACACAAAAATAGAGCAAGAAAGTCTTGTTTCGAGATTTTATAAAACACCAACCAGATCCCAACTAGAGGAGAAGAAGAGGAAGAAGAAAAGAAGTCAGGACATCATAGCTTCAATTCGTTCATTTATTTTAGCATTTTATACCTTGTTAGGAGAAGACCCACTCGCTTTCATTCATCTCCTTTCTCATATTTACATATTTCATTCTGTCCTCTTTTTCCACCTACCATTATGTCAATGTCATTCCCAGTTAAATATGGTCCTCCATCCCACATCAGACCCAAACCATACCACATAATGCTTGAACTCTTGGAGTCGCAAGCCAACAAGAAACTAATGGGTGAGTATCTTGAAGAAACAACCTTAACAATGGCTACTTTTGAACCACTTGCTGCTGTCAATCCTGCCATGATCGACCTTCAACCAGAAATTCAATGGTTCATGCGTCCATTTTTGCTTGATTTTTTAATTGAACTTCATTCATCATTTAAATTGCAGCCACAAACCTTATTTTTAAGTCTTAATATTATTGATAGATATTGTGCAAAAAGAATTGTATTTAAGAGACACTATCAATTGGTTGGATGTACTGCATTATGGATTGCAGGTAAGTACGAAGATAAGAAACTGAGAGTTCCCACGTTGAAAGAATTGACAATTATGTGTCGTAATGCTTATGATGAAGAGATGTTCATTCAAATGGAAAGGCATATATTAAGTACTCTTGAATGGAGTTTATCATACCCTAACCTTGAAGATTGTTTACAGTTAGCAATTCAATGTTCTCGTGTGTCAAATGTTACTCCATGTAAATATAACGAGTCAACTGGTGGAAATGGTAAGAATAGTACAGTGTCGGCAATCACAGCAGTGGGGAGATTCCTTTGTGAATTGTCACTTTATGATAAATATTTTTTGACAGTGACACCTAGTTTGGTGGGTATTGCTGCCAATTTACTTGCATGTTCAATGTTAAAAATTCCTGATGCCTCAAATGCATTGAGGGCATTAATCCGAGAGGTCAACGATGGTTATGATTCAGAAGATGACGATGATGATAGTTTCTATGATGACAACATTGAAAATGAACGTCCCAAGGTTAATGGTCCTTTCCTTGGTGGTCTTGATGACGATGCCCTCTTAACAGTCAAGAAAATTGCGCTTATGTTACTCATTCAACTTAGCAAGGTAACAGATGTTCTTTCCAAGAAATACGAACCATTAGGGGTTATAAAAGTGATCAACAATTTCCATTCCAGATATGTCTATCTCATCCAACAACTCTACGAGAACCAAGACACCATCGTATCCAACATCGACCAAATCAATTCTAAAACCATTTCCATAGTCGAAGTCCTCTTACAATTCCCACAAGATAACGAATACCCAAATAATTATACCGACATGTTGGCTCCACCGATCCCTCAAAGTCCATTTGCTATGGACGTAGGACCTGCACCATTAACACCACCAAGTGCCACTTCCCAATATAGTGTGTTTTCTAGCAAGAGTGGAGGAAGTAATAGTAGCACTCCAACTCATGGAAGCGTAGCTAGTTTTGGAGCAGGCCCAATAAGGACTAAGCTGAAGATTATGAAGAGAAAAGACTATTCACCAATGAAGAATGTTTCTTCTCCTTTGGTACCAAGACAGGTTTAGGAAAGAGAAAATAAAAGAGGTCTTATTTTTTGCATAGTTTGTATTTTAACGATTCAATTCTTTATTTAGAGTTTCACTTAGTTTAATGAACATTTTCACTTTATCAGGTATGATATAAATAGAACTCTTTGCAAAATCTAAAACTTCAAATGTTGTCAAACAATAATGTTATTTTTGACAACCATCACGTGACATTCCTGTTGTTGTTTACATTTAATTCTGCAACAATATTTCCCGATTGGGAACAATTGACATTATCCACTAAAACTCTACACACTCTTCACAACAACAGTATTCTTACTAAGTAGATCAGTTGCTATTTTTTTACGCCATACAAGGCACAATTGTATCATACCATCTTGGAACCATATCACAATCTTCCCATCATTCTACAAATACACGCGTCTGATATAATTGTCCTGTATATAATACTCAAGGTAAACAAAGATCCAAATATTGTCGTCAAAGAGAAGAGTTTTCTTTATCTGCATTAAGTACCGATTTAACCCATAAGCATATGGATTCAACTAGTAAGAATTGGGTATGGGTCCCAGATCCTGACCAATTATTTGTCAAGGGATATATAGCGGATTATCTTGATGACAACAAATGTAAGGTAATTATTGATCCAACAACATCTGGCAGTAATTATACCAATAACCATCACATCGTTGACCAATCTTCTTTGGAAAGCTGCAACCCAGTGAAATTCAATAAGTGCAATGATATGGCTGAACTTACGCACTTGAATGAACCAAGTGTTGTTTACAATTTATATTTGAGATATATGGATGATTTGATATATACATATTCCGGATTATTTCTTGTTGCCATAAATCCATACAAGGCCTTACCTATATATGACAAGAACCTGTTGAATTGTCACCACCTGAGTGATAAGCCATTACCGCATATTTTCTCCATTGCCGAAGCTGCATATAGGAACATGCTCAGTAATAAAAAGAACCAGAGTATCTTGGTTACGGGTGAGTCAGGAGCTGGTAAGACTGAAAACACCAAAAAGATTATTCAATATTTGTCATTAATTACATCTAATGAAGGTGATGCTAGTGATATTCATAGCAAAATCATTCAAGCCAATCCAATTTTGGAAAGTTTCGGTAATGCAAAGACTATAAAGAATAATAATAGTTCCCGGTTTGGGAAGTTTATTCAGATATATTTTAGTTCGGTCAATGGAAATATCACGGGAGCTACTATAGATTACTACTTGTTGGAGAAATCAAGGGTAGTGAACCAGGCTGTCAATGAACGGAACTATCACATCTTTTACCAATTCTTGAAAGGTTACGATAATTTGGCAGGTTTGGGATTGAATAAGAATATTTCCACGTACAAGTATCTTAATGATCTGCCAATTGATCAAGTGGATGATTTCAAAGAGTTTAATTTACTACAACAAGCATTTAATATCATGGGATTCACCAACGACGAGACCCAATTCATTTATCAAGTATTGGCGATAATTTTGCATCTAGGAAATGTAGATTTTACCAGTTGGAAATCTGATCAGGCAAATTTCACACCAGAATCGCCATTGACTATGATTTCTCAATTATTAGGAGTTAATAAGGATGAACTCGTAGAGAATTTAACGCGTCCTAAAGTTCAAGCTGGAAGAGAGTTTATTGTCAAATCGAAACGCCCGCTGGAAGTTAAATTCACAATCGATGCATTTGCCAAATATTTGTATGAAAGACTTTTTCAATTCATAATCGACAAGATAAACAAGGGACTTCATCATACTCATCCCCTGTATGATAGCACTCACAACCTCATTGGTGTTCTTGATATTGCTGGGTTTGAAATCTTTGACGTAAACAGTTTTGAACAATTATGTATTAATTATACTAACGAGAAACTCCAACAATTTTTCAATCATCATTCATTCATTCTTGAACAAAGCGAATACCTTCGTGAAAATATTGAGTGGGATTACATTGATTTCGGACAAGATTTACAACCAACAATTAATCTCATTGAAACAAAAAACCCCATGGGAATATTTAAACTACTTGATGAAGAATGTATCATGCCCAAATCATCCGATCAGAGTTTTATGGAACGACTCTCACAAAATTTTACCAAGACCCATCCTAAATTCTCTGAAAACAAATTCAAGAATGGATTTATTGTCCATCATTACGCAGGGAAAGTTGAGTACGATGTTACCAATTGGTTACAAAAGAATACTGATCCTGTATCTGAATCAATAATCAGACTTCTTCCCAATTCAACTAACTCCTTCATAGCATCTATGTTTGTCAATGACTCCCACTTGGATACCACCTCGAAACGTCAAAGTAATTTCAAGCTCAAAACCTCATCTCAGAAACATAAGGATCAACTCAAAACACTCATGGACGAACTCTCAGTAACTGAGCCACATTTTGTAAGATGTATTCTTCCAAATTTACAAAAATCGCCGCAGATGTTCGATAAACGACTTGTGGTTAATCAATTACGATGCAATGGTGTACTTGAAGGGATAAGAATTACACGAGCAGGATACCCTAATAAAATGAATTTTGAGGAATTTAACTCGCGTTATTCTATCTTGTATGACTCGGAATTACGCCATGAACCACGCGAAGCAAGTGAAATGATATTGAATCATACAGCTTTGGACAGACAAGTTTATAAAGTTGGGTTAACCAAGATATTCTTCAAAAATGGTATTCTTGCCAAACTTGAAGAACTTCGGGATTGTAAGTTGAAATCGATATTCACCGATTTGCAAAAGATTATAAGAGGGAACTTAAAAAGACTAGATGTCAAACAGCAAATCCATAAGATTCAGAGTGCTAAGATTGTGGCCCAGACTATGCAGAAAGTTGAAGAACTGAGAAGTGGGAACCATTGGATGGAATTGTTCTACCATATTAAACCTTTACTTGAAGAATCGGTAAAAATATTTGATACTCATGAGATTCAAGAGAATTTGAATAAGGTGACGGAGAAACTTAAGGATACCGAAGGAACAAAAGCTGGTTTGGAAAAGGATAATCAAATATTGAAAACTCAGGTGGGTAAACTTGAAGATGAAATTATGCTGACTGCTAGCTTAATGAATGAAAAAAACGGAAACATCGACAAGTTAAAGACTGAAGCGAACCAAGCCCGAACGAATATAATAGAGTTGGAAAGCAAAGTTGAAGATTTGAAGCAGGTAAATAAGGAGCTTATTGACGAGAAGGATAAATTATCCACACGGTTGTTTGAATTGAGTGCATCACACGAAGAAAATATTAAAGAACTCAAACTATTATCTAATGAGCATGGACTGGCAAAAGCAGAATTAGGAAAGTTGAAACGAGATTTGACCGATCAGGAGAGGGCCAAACTGGAGGAATTGAATCAGTTCAAACATTCCCATGAGACTAAATTTTCCGAGACACTAAAAGAAGTCGCCAGGCTTAATCAAATAATTTCCCAACTCCATCAGAACCACGAATCTAAGTCTAAACTGGAGCATCAGACACTTGTTGATGAAATAGCCACATTAAAGTCAACCATATTCAAGCACAAATCGGAAATCAAGACTAATGAATCGACCATACAAGACTTGAACTTAAAGATTGAAAAGAACGACTCGTACAAGGCAAAATATGATGCCAAAATCAACGAAGCTAAGGAAAAGGTACATTTACTTAAGGGCAAAGTTGAGATCAAGAATCAAGAAGTCATTCAGCAAAAGCTGCAAATGGACGAACTTACTCATGAATTAAAGCGCGTTAAGGGTAATGTTACAATGTTGGAGAATGAACTTGCAGAACTCAAACATGTCAAGGATGCTCAATCACAACACTTGAATGAGATTGAACGACTCACACAACAACTCTTACAATCTGAACAACTGTACCAAGAAATACAATCAAGACACAACCAACTTAAAGGAGAACATGTGAAGTTGGAGCATGAAACTAGTGATCAAATTGCCTTCCTCAATTCAAAATTAACTCAGCTTCAAACACAAGAGAAGGAGAATGTTCCCGAGGTGTCACCATCAATTATGGATGAGTACACAGCCATGAAACTTAAACTTAACGAACTGTCGGCATTGCTCCGTCGTGAAAAATTTGAAAATCGTAAAATTACTGAAGAGTTATCCATACTTAAGGAACGTGTGAATGGTTCAACAAAAGTCGATGTTAAGAGAAGGTCAGTGGCCTATGGGGAAAAAACTCATTCATCAGGATTGGATATTCTTCATCACGAAATTGAAGAGTTGAAATTGAAGTTGAGTCAAGAGCAAGGAAACTTCGCTCGAGCTGAGACTTATGCCATTGAGCTCCAGAAGAAGTTAAATAAGTTACAAGCTACAAGAGGAATCAGTAGTACAACCGATTACGAGAAAAAGTATCATGATTCACAGAAACGTGTGTGTGATCTCGAGAATAAACTTCAGGAATTATTTGTGTCTTCCAATGCAAGTTCATCTAGCAGCGATGAATATAACAGCACGGTGTCTCACAGTGAAAGTATCACCAGTTTATCAAGCTATTCTCTTCGTGGTGTAAATTCTGATTTTGTTCAGATATACCAGGACATAACCAAGACTCTTAAAACCACACGTGAGGAACTCCAGAATTCCAAATCAGAAATTCTTCGATTGAAATCATTGCTTCGTGAAAGTGAAGAAGAACTTTACCTTGCTAAGCTGAAAAATTTCCGTACTTCAATTTCCGATTATGAAACCAAAATTGCCAATTTGAACGTCAAGTATGAGAATTTGATGTCCCGTAATAAAGATTTGAATGAGGGGGTGGAATTATATAAGAAGCGGGCAGAGGAGTATTTTCAGAAATTGGAATTAGCAGAGCTGGCAGTGACTATATCGAAACATCACGAAGAAGCTGCAAGACGTGAGATGAATGAACTTAAGAGTCAGTTGATTTTGGCAAGGGAGGAAGCACGGACTTCCCAACTTCTTCTTAAAGAATTCCAGCTGAAGATTAGCAATTTGGAGAAAATGGCACAGGAGAAGAAATTTCAATTGGAAAAGGCACAAGGCGAGATTAAGATCCTTGAAGAGAAGATTTCGTATCATGTAAAGAATTATGAGAATAAAGAAATAACCGAAAAACTCAAGGATGAAATCAACACTCTTCATAAGGAACTTAATTTCAAGTGTGAGACGGAAACAAGTTTGATCAAGGACAACAAGCAGATTCAGTTGGATTATGAAGAAATTGTGAGTGTCAAAAATCAGGTGGAGACGGAACTAGGTGAGTCTTTGGTGCGCGAGGATAAACTAGAAGCTCAAGTGCAACAATTATCCCACTCGGTAAGGCAATTGGAAGATGAAAAATTTATTAACGATCGTAAGATTGCCAATTTCACTAAACAAACTGCATCACTTAAATCATTAATCGACGAAGTGACAACTCAGCGTGATTTGCTTGTTCAGGAGAAGGAAGAATTGGGGGATCACGTATACAAGCTAACTCGTGATTTAGATGATAGAACCGCTGAGCTTAATCAATCCAATAGCAAGCTTAATTTAATGCGGACCCATTTGCAGAATCAACGTGATGACTCGGAACAAATCAAGACGGAATTGAACCAATCTAAAATCAGTTCGACATCAGAGTATATGGATCATCTGAGATTACGTAAGGACTTGCTTGTCACCAATGAAGAAAACATGTCACTCAAGAAGGCTAATTCCGAATTGAACAGTAAGGTGACTGAACTTCAGCAGAAATTGTATAGCAATGAACAGCTTCAATTTTGGGAAACTAAAGTCAAAGATTTATCTGCACAACTTGATTCTTCTCTTACTGAGGGGCATGACGCCAATAAAACAATTAAGAATCTTGAGCGGATCGTGAAACAACTTGAGATTAGAGTAGAACATGAAGCTCAATTGACAAAACGATATAACGATGAAAACTTTGATTATCAAAACAAAATCAACCATTACAAGAGTACAATTGACATTTTACATCAAGAGAACGTCGACAAGGACTTGGCATTCAAGACTAGTGAACGAGAGAATAGTGAAATGAGAGGAGAATTGTTACTTGCTCAAAAGGAAGTATTGGAATTACGTCAAAGACTAGGTTTATTGTAAACGGTGTATCAATTTGTATAACAATAATAGAATTCTATTTACATGCTTCTAAAACTTTCCTAACCCGTAATGACGAAGTACTAGTTCTACATCACCAAACAGACTTCTCTCGCCTTGCATAACCACACTAGGAATACCAGAACTGACTCCCTTTGTAACCACTTTCCCAGTAAAAACCTTCTCAGCAACTGTTCTTAAATCATTCATTGTCAATGAACCGATTTTATCAACCATCTCATCGACACTGGTGATCTTACCTTGCATCTGTATTTGTCTTCCTAAATCCTCGAGCTTGGCCAATTTACTCTCAACATTCATCAACAAACTACTTGTAAGTTGATTCTTGGCTCTAGTGAATTCTTTCTCGTTCAATCCTTCTTTAGCATCCAAAACCTTTGCAAACTCGTTACATATGATTTGAGCGCTGATATGACCTGCATCAGGTACAAGGCTTAAAGTTATTCCAAACAATCCAGAATCAGCGTATGAATGATTGAATGCGGAACAATTCTCGACATATGGATGCTTGTTTAATACCTGTGTGTATAATCTGGAGAACATCCCCTTACCAGGTCCACCAGCACTGAAACTTGATCCACCACCAAGAAGTTTCTGCAATGTAGCAAGGGCATACATATCATCATGAAGGAATCCGTTCGTTTCAAATGCAATTTGCATATGATAGAGTTCCGGTTGGTTGGCATAGAGGGGAGGAGTATGTGGAAGGGAAATCTGCCCCCCTGTATAGTTGATAGTCCCTAATTTTGGGAAAGTGTTGCTTGAGTTTTGCCAATCTGAAAAATTAGAAAGTACAAGATTGAGGGCGGTTTCATGGGGCACCCCAATCATGGCAATGACAACATTTTGAGGTTGGAAAAATCTGTCAAAGTATTGAGTCACTTCCTTCTTTTTAATCAGAGAAAGTCTTTGTTGGTCTATGAAAAATGGAACTCCCAATGTGTTGTTGGCATATGCTACTTGATGTAATTTCTCAGGAAGTAAAAGCTCTGGTTTGTATACGAGTTCCGATACTTCATATTTAGCACCTTCGACTGTTTCAGCAAACTCTTGATCAGTGATTTGTTGATGACGAATGGTCTGTGCCATACATTCAAGCATATTTCCAACGTCTTTATTAAATACAGTTGCTTGATACATTAACGTATCTCTTTGCGCCACCGCTATATAGTTTCCTCCTAATTTAGATAATGTTTCTAACATTTGAGTTCCCGAATACTTCTCTGTAGTTTTCCATGCTAACCGTTCACATAAATGAGAGAGACCTGGTGCAGCAGGATCTTCGAATCTAGATCCACCTTGAATGAATGCACCAAGGGCCGAGAAATGGCCTGGGGTGGAATCAGTAATAAGACGTAGTCCATTAGCAAGTGTTGTAATTTCAAGATGGGGCTGGGAATTGGCAGTCGATAGCTTCCGTATTGCCCTTTTGAAGGTTCTAGATAGCATGGTAAATAAGTATATGGATATAATTTCGAAGTCAGTATAATATTACAAACAGCTCTTTTAAGTGAAAAAATTGCTTCTGTTAAGTCACGTGATCAACATCGGACCAGAGTTCCGGTGACGAACTTTTAATATCCTAACTGGTTACTTAGGCCTACGGCATTAGCTTTCTATATTAAAGTATTCTATATTAAAGTATTTGATATCATATACAGTCTACAAATCTAACAAATTGTCATCGTCACTAATTGAAGATAGTTTTGACCTTGAATCTTTGATTTCACCACCTATCGGCAAGAATTTATGTGTTGACTGTTGTGATTCTGATGGCGCAACTGCAAATGCTGAAAACTCTTCATCTTCATCGTTTTCTTCCTCTTTCTCGTAATCCATATTTTTCAACTGACTTGAAGATTGAGCCAAGGCCTGTTCTAAATCACTTACCAGAATGAATTTATCCTCCTTGGGAACCGGAATAGGAGTCGGTGTTCCTCGTTCAAATAGTGTAGTTGATTGTTTTCCCTTTTCCTTCACAGAAAACATTCCAAACCCCTCCTTGTGTTCATCCGCAGAAGGTGTTTCTTTAGAATTCTGATCCAAATCTTCCAACTTTAATGTGCTAGCAGTAAGATTCATGTGACTGGTCATTGTCGAACTACTCCCTCCAAATCCAAACAACCCAAATAGACCGCCACCTTTCAGTTCCGGAACTGCAAGTGATTTTTCCAACTCGGCTTGTTCGGTCTCCATTTGTTTCAACTTTTGTAAATGTAATTCATGATCTTTCCTTTTCCGTTCAGAGATCAACTTATTCATATGTTCTGAATGACGTGTTCGAATAAGTTGTACACGAGCATTCATGAACCTTGTTGATTCAGATTCAACTATCCTTGATAATTTTGCGGTGGAACCAGACGACTTACCTGACATATTTAACTTTTGTAAAATGTCGATCTTTCGTTGCTCGATTGGAGTGACTGTGGGAGCTGAAATACCATTACTTCGTGGTCCCTTGTTGAGTTTTGCTCTACGAGCTTCAATGCTTGCATTAGTGGAACTCCAACTAAACAACATGCTGGTACTCTTCCCTCCGCCACCTATGGCATCAACTGGCTGTTTAACCTTGTGACTGACCCAATTATCAAGCACTGCCAGTTGGGCACGCTCTATAGATGAACCAGTCCAGCGGTATATTTGACTCTCGGGGGATGAAGGAATATCTATGAATTGTCGAGTATGACTTTGGAATTGGACATAGTATTTATTGCTATGTGGCGTCAATTGAAGGAGAAGTTCAACATGAGAATAGTCGTGTCGAGGCTCATTCTCCGGTGAAGATTGATGAGGATATGTTACATCGTTGAATAGAAGTTCTGCAACATTTGTATTTTCGTGAGTATCATCACTCATCATTGGTGCCCACTATATATATACGTATCAACACTTTTTTGTCGCAACATATAATTTTTCATTTTCTTAAACCCTTTAGGTTATAACAACGCTTAATAATGTATATTACATTCCCACAGTTTCCGAATTATAAAATTCACATTTCGCTTCATAAGGACATCACTACCGAGCTGTTGCGATCCATCAAAGAGAACCTCATATCACAAAATCCAGAATATAATTACTGCTTCCTTAATGCTCATCACGTTGTCTCCCTTGCACATTTACAACAAGCGATACATCGTCTGGTAATGAACTTCCTGCGAGGTACCATGTCAGCCAAGACTATAAATGCTGAGATCATCTTGAATTTAAGTCCTGTTAATAACATCATGGATGCATTCAAGAATTTTGGTATTCGTGAAGATTGTAATAATGTTATCGTAATTAAGGTTATTGATTCAGAGGAAGACGTTGTTGACAAAATCAACAAGTTGATTGGTGAAGAGAGTGACTTGAATGACCAAGTGTTGCTTGATCTTGTTGATATTAAACGAGTTAAGAAAGTATATAAATTAAATGATGCAAAATTTACAGAAACTCAACAGGAATTGTCAAATTTGGCAATTGGTGCTTGTATATTAAGAGGATGCTAGAAAAATCTATCGTTTGAATGCAAATTGTTTAATATCAATTGTGGTAGTAGTGCTAGTAGTATTCTTGATTGGTGGTTCCTTAAATGGAACATTTATATCATGAGGCTTTAAAATGGTAGATGTATA
>JAKTZF010000732.1:0-19024 GCA_030705235.1 Spathaspora jeffriesii
GGAATTTCAGTCGTGGTGTTTGCTCGAAGAGCAATGCCGTTTGTGAATTGTCGACCCTGATGTATGCTAGTCCATATTAAATAACTTTGAGAAAGGATATTGATCAAGCCAAACAGAATTATGCAAAATATCAATAGCCACATTTCAGGGTATAATGATCACCAAAGATACTGTACCTTGTCAAATATTTAGAAAGATTTATTCTGAAAATTGTTCTCCCCAGCTTCTGATGGCATAACAACAAATGGTAAACATACCAAAGGACTTAGTTGTTCTTAAAAACCTAACATTAATCAAGTAACTGAAAAATACATATTAAATTGATCCAGTCTTGTATAACAAGTTTAAATAGTGTAAAATTATGGGAGGGAATAGACACTAATAATAAATAAACTAATAAAAATCTTTGGTATTATATGTAGTGGCAAATTTTAAGGGTAATTTTTTTGGCTAATACAAGTGTGTATTAGCTATACGTGTCAACCTATCTCTTGTGCATTTACTGTTTAACTACTTAATATGCACTCCTTCTTTTATCATTTTGCAGATTCAGTATGGAAAAAAGAAAATAACTACTAAGGTCGTGCGAATATTACCAAGATCAATGCCTTGATGGTCTGCCAAGAACCCTGAACTAGACAATAAATCGTAAGATATACCAACGGTGGCTTTCTCAAAAAATAATCTAATTTATTTGTAATTGAGATGATTGATGTTACACTGAGGGGGGGAAGTTATATAATGCGATTTTAAATTATTTTTCGCAAAGATATTATGAAACTTTAGTGGTTATCAGTAGTATATATTTCTTGTCACTCATCTCTCTTTGTAAAAAGTTGCTATCATTAAAAACCAATGATCTTCTTTAAACTACCTTTAGAATTAATACGACTTTCGATATCTTTTTTATCGCCTCAAGAAATAGAATATTTATTCAATATTAATGAGATATTTCAAGGCCCCGCGGTACCAAATGACCCGTATTTTATAATTAGAATCATTGGATTATATGAATATTTTCTGAACCGTAATTTAATGATTTCTAATGGTTATTGTAACGAAGATTTAAACAATGTACAGATTACGTTACAACAACTAGAGTATCTCAGAAGGAACAATATCATGCCTGATCCTCAAGAACTTTCAATTTTGATAAGAGATAACAATGATGAAGTTAACTTTATTAGGCAATTATGTCGTAGTGAACTACTTACATTTATAACTTCATGGAAGAAGAAAAGGTTAAAGTTTCAATTAGAAGGTTCTGTTGAATCCAAAAATAAATATTTACTTGAGACAATATTATATCTGATTGCTAATGTTGGTTGCAAACTTGATTCATTTTCCTTGAGACTTTGTGGAAGAGTTTCAAATTTAGAATCTAATTTCAATATCGAAGTAGAAAATTTGAAATTACAATTAGGTCAATGCCATGAATTTATTTACAGTATTAATCACAAAGAATGTTTTAAGAATGTCACATCATTAGACCTTTCATACAATTCAATTTCGGATCTTTCACAATTGAAATTCCCTCCAAGTTTAGTCCATTTAAATTTATCCAACAATCAAATTTATGATATTGATGATTTCAGTTTTAATTGGAAAGAATTAATAAACTTGGAAACTTTAGATTTATCAAATAATAATATCCAAAATTTTGATTTGAAATCAAGAAGTGAAAAACTGTATAAACTTCGATACTTGCAATTATCATGCAATAATTTGTTTTATGTTCCAAAATTATACCATACTAAATTATTTCAGAATCTAAAAGAACTTGATCTTTCTAGAAATATGCTTTGTGCATTGCATAGATTTCCTGGATGTTTAATAAAATTGAGTTTACGAGGCAATAACTTTACCCTGTTTCATTCTCAAGCAAGTGGTCAAATTTTCCCAAAGAGTTTGACACATTTAGATTTAAGTCATTGTAGAATTTGCTGTCAACGGGAATCAATTACAACTCAGGATATTCTGAATCATTTAGTTAATGTAGAGAAATTATATAAGTTGTCGGTTTTACAAATCGAAGATTAGAAATAATGTACCTAATTGTTTATTTTTTTTCTGGTTGATAATTGTAGTATACACGACTTTTGATTTAATAAAAGTAAGGGGTATAAACGAGTCTTGTACTTTTTCCTTTGTAATTCAATCCAGTAAATTCCAATTGATATTCTAAACATGTCTAAAGCATTATCTTGTTATGCATTTGAAACGTTGATCAATAAACTCAATCTTGAAACCCATAAGGTTCCCATGACGGCATATGTTGAAATCTTGAATGAGAATCTCAAATCATTACCTAAATCCGCGCCCCTTTTCATTACTTGGAATAAAAATGATAATTTACGAGGGTGTATAGGTACATTTCTGGATTTCCCACTTGATACCGGTGTTTCGAAGTTTGCAATTAGTTCAGCCATGCATGATCCTAGATTCCCGGCGATTTCTAAATCGGAAATAAATCGTCATTTACTGGTTAGTGTTACTTTATTGGCCAATTTTGTCGAGATCCATGATCAAAATGATTGGACTATTGGATTGAATGGATTAAGAATTTCTCTTAAATATGAAGGGGAACATTATCTGGGGACTTTCTTACCTTCAGTGGCTGAAGAACAAGAATGGGATAAGGAAACAACATTATATCATTTGTTAAAGAAAGCTGAGTTCCCATTAGCTAAGGCTAATGTTCAACTGTTTTATGAACGAGGTCTAAAAGAAGGTTGGTTAAGATTAACCAAGTACGATGGAATAAAAGATCATTTGAGTTATGATGAATTTGTAAAGATTCGAAGTCAAGTTGCTTAGAGCTATATATAAATTGTTTATACATATTTGTTTTCAATGTTCCGCATAAAAGTCCCGGGCGGATAAATGCGGATCCGTTTATATTTTTTCATCTTGACATATTAATAAAATTATGTATTTCCGCATTTTTTCATTTCCCAAAAAGGAAGATCCGCATTTTTATCGAATATGATGCCATCTATAGACTACGATAACGTTAACACGATTGAGTTATATTGGATATATAGAAGGTAAGTAAGTTAAACCTACATTGCATCGATAATTGTTTCAAGCAAGTATTCACAAATGAAGGTAATTTCTTGGTTTCCCCACTTGAAATTTGGGGTATTTCCGGGAAATGATCGTTTATTTACGTTCTCGGAAATCGCAATTTTGCGGAAATCGGGCAAATTTTTTATATCTTCCCTATAAATATATCTCGACTTCCCCATAACTTCATACAATGTTAGCAATTCACTAGTACAAATCAAACATGTCCCTTCCAATTTTAAAAAAATCAGCCAATGATATTGTTGTATTATCAGCATTAAGAGCTCCAGTCACCAGAGGTCTTAAAGGTGGACTTGCCAAGATGTTCCCAGAAGAATTACTTTATCAAGTATTGAAAGGATCTATAGATCGTAGTAAGATTGATCCTGAATTAATTGATGATGTTTTGGTTGGTACTGTTTTACAAACATTAGGTGGACAAAAGGCTTCTGCATTAGCCGTTAAGAAAGTTGGATTCCCAATTAAAACTACTGTTAATACTATTAATCGTCAATGTGCATCTTCAGCTCAAGCTATAAGTTATTCCGCAGGTACTTTGTTAACTGGAGAAAACAAATTCACTATTGCTGCTGGTGTTGAATCTATGACTCATGATTATTTCCCTCATCGTGGTATTCCAACGAGAATATATGAACCATTTAGAAAAGAAGCTAGTGAAGAAGCTCAAAATGTATTAATGCCAATGGGAATAACCAGTGAAAATGTTGTATCTCAATTTGGGATTTCTAGAAAAGCACAAGATGAATTTGCATTAGCATCACATTTAAAAGCTGCCAAGGCTATTGAAACTGGACATTTTGCTAAAGAAATTATCCCTATTAGGGCAAGACAATTAGATGAAACTAAGACTGATTTAGTTGATGTTTCTAAAGATGATGGAGTTAGAGCTGGTTCTACTTTTGAAAAATTATCCACTTTAAAACCAGTATTTAAAGAAGATGGTACCACAACTGCAGGTAATTCATCACAAATATCCGATGGTGCTTCTGCAGTTATTTTAACCACTAGAGCTAATGCTGAGGCTATTGGTATTAAACCAATCGCTAGATTTATTGGTTCTGCAGTTGCTGGTGTCCCATCTGGATTAATGGGTATTGGTCCATCTGCAGCTATTCCCCAACTTTTGAAAAGAAAGGGACTTGAAATTAAAGATATTGATATTTTTGAATTAAATGAAGCATTTGCATCTCAATCAATTTATTGTATAGATAAACTTGGTCTTGATTATGATAAGGTTAATCCATATGGTGGTGCCATTGCTATTGGACATCCATTAGGTGCCACTGGTGGTAGAGTTACTGCTACTTTACTTAATGGATTAAAAGCACAACAACAAGAATTAGGTGTTATTTCCATGTGTACATCTACAGGACAAGGTTATGCTGCATTATTTGCCAATGAAGCATAAGTTATAATTTATAGAGTTTAAAAGTGTATATTAAAATTAATTTAAAGTAAAACCTATTTAACAAAAGAAAATTACAAAATGAGCTTCTATAGCATGAATTTAAACATGACAATAATGAACCAACCAATAAAGGAAAGTCCCACTTAGTACAGGAATAGTAAAATTATCATCCAACCCCCAAAGATCAATAAATTCAGAAACACTTGCTCCTACTCCACATAGTAATGCATAAGTATGAATATTCAATATACTTGTTTCTGATTTCCAAAATATATCTTGAGGTCCATTAACATTATATTGAGGTACGAAATAACCATAAAATAAATAAGTAACCAAAACTCCAGTTATTAAACTAGCCAATGATCCAGCTACTGATTTCCCTTGACCAATTTTAGGAGTGTATTTCCCAAATTGTCTTCCAAAAGTAGAAGCAGCAGTATCGGCCCAACTTAATAAAAGTACACTAACCACAGCAATATCCTTGGGGTAAAAATAAAATACAATTAATACTCCAGCTAAATAATATAATACTCCATTATAAGTTTCCATTTCTGATTCTCGTATAATAAACCACATTTTTTTACATATGATTTTATTTAATTCGGGATTATGTAATCTTATAAGATCATTGGCAAGTACAGCACAAAATATTGTTGAAAGGGGTAAGAAAAGTTGAGAAACATCGACACCAATGGTATATAAATATAATGTTATGACACCAATAGAAGAATGGAATAATTTTCTTGGTATTTCATGTTTCACCAAGAATTGTTTAAATGTTGAGGTTTGTACTGTGGGTTTAATTTCAGTTTCAATAATTGGCGATACTGAACGAATCTTTTCCCCAAAAATTGAATCTAGTTCAGTATCATCTAATTCTTCATCAAGGGTTCCCTCATCGTCATTGTCCGTGTCTTCCGAATCGTCATCTACAAGCAGAGACGAGTCATCAAGATCATCTTCATCCATAATTGAGCTGCTGTAAATATATGTCATATCATCTTCTTCAATGTATGAAGTATTCAGATCAAAGTCCATAATAGTTGCTTTAATCTCACTGCGCAATCTTTCTTCTTGCTGTATAACCGGTGAAATATTCATTGTAATGTTAATGGTAAAGTATTACAACTAAATGTTGTTAAATCGGGTATTTGTTTGCTTTTTAAAGTTTTTTTTGAAGGGGACAGAGAAAAATTTAGTAGAAAAAGAAAAGTCTATTTCTTTGTTGTCACGAGGGTGGCACAGAATTCTACATGGGAAAAGGAGTGACTTGTCGCATGGACAATTCCGACAAGACAAATCACGCTAGGCCCTAATGGACCCAACAAAAAAAAGAGTACGAGTCATTTTTCCGGATAAACTTAGTCAGGTTCATGTGAAATTTTCTATCTAATAAAGTCATGTGATCTATACACTTAATGGATAAACATTAACAAACATGCAAATAACCAAGCTGAAAATGAATATTTATAATCAATTCCCTGGTTTTCCAGTGTTTCCATATGAAACACATCAAAATTAATTGTCAGATTATAATTCTTAAATCTATGATTTCTTCTTCTTGTAATAGTGGCTGTTTCTGTCACTGTAGAAGTATCATCTGGGGGTTGACTTTCGATTTCGATTTCTGATATATCATGTATATGCACAGGGGTATTAAATGTTGTTCCAAGATCTTGATGAGACATGGTTTCCTCTAGGTCTAACACTTCTCCTGTCTCGATAACTTCTTCAAATGGTTGCAAAACTATATCATAAGGTTCTAGAGTTGAATCGGCAAATATATCATCGAATTTAATTGTATCACTAGTTAAAACAATATCATTCCAAGCAACTTTCGGTTTGGCATAGATATGATGGGGCACTTCAGTACTTTGGTCATATTCTGTAATATCTCCCTTGTTATGATTTTGAAATTGTGGTACTATAAATACTGAATTTGAAGGATTCTTTTGATTCAATACATCTTTGGCACGATTTCCTTGATTCCAAATTGGTTTACTGGATTCAATAGATTTCTCAACTGTTTTTACTTGTTGAACTTTTGTAGCATTATGATAGATTGATAACATTTGAAGACGGAAGCTTTCTTGTTGATGTAACATTTCTTGTCTTAAATCAAAAAGTAATTGTTCTAATCGTTTAATTTCTTCTATTGCCAAGTTGTCTTTTGAAGTTGTAGTTTCTTGGTAGGATAGAGTATTGATATTATCCAGAATCTCTTGCTCGTGCAGGGATACTTCAGTAGTATTTTGATACACAGAATTGAAATTGTCCAAAATAGAATCAGTAGGTTCAATAGAATTGCTTGTTTCATCTGTCGTAACTTCTTCTGATAATGTTGAATAATAAGTTTCTAATTTTGTAATCATAACAATTCTCTTTGATATTTCTTCAGATTTACTTTTAACAGGAACATGACCATCATAATGAAGTGGAACCCCAGAATTCAGTATTAACAATAATGGTCTTGTTTCTTGGAATTTGAATTGGGAATGTGGTAATAACGTTTTCAACACATTGATATGATTTCGAAATCGATCTAATGATTCATTAACTTCAACATCAGTGGAATTTCCCGGATTAAGGGATATAACAAGATTAAATAGTAGAAATAGTATCATCCACATTTTTAAACATAGCCGCCAGTTGTTTTGTTAATATTTACAGAAAAGTTTCTATACAATTGCCGCAAAAAAAGAAAAAAATTATGTAGTTGATTCTATTATACAACGAGCAATATCAAAATAAGGTTTCACAGATTGTGAATCTGGATTAGATATCACAATTGGTTTCCCTGCATCTGATTGAATACAAATCTGTTCATCCAAGGGTATCGAACCAAGGGTTTTAAGATTATGTTCATCTGCTATTCTTCTTGCCCCCTCAGATTTAAAAATATGTGATTCATGGTTACAATTTGGACATATAAAATGACTCATATTTTGCACCACACCAATGATTGGAATATTTATCTTGGTAAACATTTTTATTCCCTTGACTGCATCGATTAATGCGATATCTTGCGGGGTACTTACAATCACCGCTCCATCAACTTGTAATAGTTGTCCAATTGATAATTGAGTATCTCCTGTACCGGGAGGCATATCAATAATCAAATAATCAATAGGGGTCCATTCTACTTCAAAGAGTAATTGTTGAAGGGCTTTCATAACCATTAATCCACGCCATACCACGGCCTGATCAGGAGACACGAGATATCCCATTGACATTGATTGAATTCCATAATTAGACAAGGGGATTAATTTACCAGTATTTGATAGTCTAGGTTCTCCTTGTAATTTTAAAAGTCGAGGGATTGAAGGTCCAAAAATATCAGCATCTAAAATCCCGACTTTTGAACCTAACTTGTGCAATGCTAATGCTGTGTTTACTGATACCGTGGATTTACCTACACCTCCCTTGGCTGAAGAAATTAAAATGATGTTTTTAACGTTGGGGATTTTTTGTTTAATAGGTAGACCCTGACTTCGTGGCATTGAAGGAGGTGGGCCTTTACGAGGTATACCTAAGGGATTCTCATGATATGCATGGAACGATTGAGTAAGATATCTCTTAGTTAGTCTGAACATTGAACGTCACTAAAGAGTAAAGTAGATCAATTTTTTTCTGTCTCGCATCTTAACCTGAAGCTTTACATTAAACAGTACCAAATGTTAATACCGAAACTAGGGTTTACATTTACAAAAAGATTCTTGAGTCAACCTCTGATATCACTCCTGCCTACAATCTATGCCCTTTCTACAAAATTTGGTAAATCAGCAATTGCAGTAGTTCGAGTATCAGGTTCCCAATCAGGATACATATATACCAAACTCACTCATTCCCCCTCACCTCCCAAGAATAGAACTGCTAGTGTACGAAGATTATATTGTCCTCAAACTTCGAAATTACTTGATGAAGCCTTGACTTTATATTTACGTTCGCCTAGAACGTATACTGGTCAAGATATCTTGGAACTTCATCTACATGGAGGGATTGCCATAATCCGATCAGTTCTTGATGCTATTAAACATTTACATGATCCACAGAATGGAATATATATTAGACAGGCTGAACGGGGGGAATTCTCAAAACAGGGGTTTATGAATGGTAGGTTTGATTTGACTGAATTGGAAGGGATAAGTGATATGATTGATGCTGAGACTGAATCTCAAAGGATAGCTACATTAGCGTCAATGACAGGGAAAACGAAGAATGAGTTTGATAAATGGAGACAAGATATTCTTGGAAATATCGCCTTGTTAACTACGGTTATTGATTTTGGTGATGATCAAGATATTGAAGAAATAAATCAATTATTTGATGATGTTGAAAATGATATTAATATAGTTGGTAAGGAAATTAGAGAATATTTAACCAAGGTTCAATCATCGAGTATTTTATTACGTGGAATTCAGTTGGCATTACTTGGACCTCCAAATGCTGGGAAATCTTCAATTTTAAATATACTTGCTAATAAAGAAGCAGCAATTGTAAGTGAGATTGCCGGAACTACACGAGATGTCCTAGATATCCCCCTTGAAATTGGAGGTTATAAAGTTGTGCTTGGGGATACGGCCGGGATCCGATCTTTACATCTTGCTGATGAGATTGAACAAGAGGGAATTAAACGAGCCAAGGCCAAATCTTTAACTTGTGATTTTGTCGTGGTTGTTATAGATCCATTACAAGATTTAGATATGAATGATATGAAATCACATTTACAATTACTTTTGCAAAATAAAAAACCAATCTTGGTTGTATTGAATAAACAAGATCTATATCCAGGTGATTCCGCCAGATTAATCTTGGAATATTCAAACAAATTCAATATCTCACCTGATTTATTCCGATGTGTTTCTTGTGAAACAGGCACGGGGATTGATGAATTACGAGAGTTGTTAATCCATCAATTTAAACATTTATCAGATTCAGAAACTTCAGATCCAATCATTGTCTCTTCAAGAATTCAAGATCTTCTCGAGAATGATGTTTTATTTGGATTTAAAGAGTTTTCTCGTTGGAAACAAGAAGATGATGTTGTTCTTGCCGCGGAATCTCTTCGACAATCAGTGGAAGGGATAGGAAAGATCACAGGACAAGCAATTGGAGTAGAAGAAATCCTTGGAGTTGTGTTTTCAAAATTTTGTATTGGTAAATAAGTCTAACTATTATTACAAACTATATAAAATGTAATTTTTTCAACATCCCAAGACATTTTCATTTGTTGTAATTGATGTCTTGTATGTCTTCCAGCAATTTCTTCATTAGATTCAAGTATAACCGTTGGTTTAATTTGTTTACTTAAATGTGGGGCAACTTTACATTCAAAATTCAATACATTTAATCCATAACTTAATTTCACATCATATTGAACCCCTAACACTTCATCATTACTCCGTTTCTCTTCAAAACAATCACTGGCGTTAGGAACTTCTTCATCATTTACAAATAATTTACATTGAAATTCTTCATCTGATGTCAGATTCAAATATCCATGGCCATTAACCAAATCATCTCGTTTGACTTCATAAAGTAAATTATGTAATGATGCCTTGAACGAAACAAATGGCAGTATATCATTAGGTAAGGCGATTGTGTATGATTGTCCCGTGTATCCATTTGCTGGAACTTTATATTCAAAAATTGTTGCCATTGAATGAAGAGGTTGTGTGGGGAATAAACTTTTCTTAATATCTTGATTTCTTGGAAGTGGGAGTAAATTATTGGGAATTGTTTTCTGTTGAACATATTGGGCAATTTGTGTTGATACAGGTACTGAAGAGAAAATACTTGATTCTTGAATGATTGTACTGGATGTTGGTAGTAATGGTAAGGTTTTCCCCAAGGTGTTATGATTTGAAGATTCAACGATTATTTGTTTCGATTCTTTCTTTTCAGGTTCAGTCTTGACTTCAATTTCTTCAATTATTTCTTCTTCAGACTTGGTTTCTGGTTTTTTCTTTTTAGATTTCTTGGGAGATTCTGGTTCTTTATGTATACTAATTTTCAATTTTGGTTTAATCTTTAATTTCAATTTACCTCCTTCAACTCTATTCTTTAATTCATTATATTTTTCATTGAAATAATCTTCCAACATATTTGCATCTTGATGAATTTGCGAAGATTCATCATTATAAAGTCTAGCATTGGAAAAGATAAGACTTGAAGTTTCATGAAATTGATTTAAATTATCCAAGATTGAATTCTTTGAATTAAATAATTTCTTCTTTTCAATTAAATTTATAATCTTGTTAAATGACATTGGTTTAGCAACAAAATCCAAATAATCAGTATAATAATCCGTATCAACATCGTCAATAAACGGAGCACTAATTGCACCTTCCTCTTCAAACTCATGCTCGATAACATCGTTTAAAATTGCAAGACATAATTCAGGAAGATCCGAGTTGGATATTTCCTCAGGTTCCTCCTTCTTTTTTAATTTCAACTTAATCTTTGGGTGATGTTCAATTTCTTCAGTTTTAACACTAGCTGACTGTTCAAACTCTTTCACTTGATCCTTGACAAATTCAAATATCTTATTTGCATTTATAACAATCCAAGAATCAGAATTATTATATTTAGTAGCATTATCCAATAATAATTGAAAATCGGCTAAAAATTCCAGACAATCAGTATAACTTGATTTAATCTTCTTTTGAATATCTCCAAGTGATATTGGAGTCTCAATAATTTGAAAATAATCAGGATATAATTTTCTAGAAGGTAATTTAACAAAGGGGAATGCCATTTGTTCATCAGTTTCAGGCTCACGAAGATTCAAAACTAAATTCAAAGTAGATTGAAAGAATTGTTTGTGATCTTCACTAGAGTGACCTGGCTTGGTCTTTTTCAAAGATCCACTTGAACTGGATCCTGCTTTCCTTTTAGGTGCCATGGTTATTTAATTTATAAATAAGATTGTGTTTACATTTGAAAATTTTGAGCGAGTGTAGAAAAATTGATTTCAATTGAAGGAAGCGAGAGCGCTACCATGCGTGCAAATTATATTAGAATAGGTTGAATATGTTATAAGGACTAGAGATATGGAACTGTGGATAGTTCTTTCGGATTAGCTACCCTGCTATCCTACTAGTTTACTGTGTGGTGTGTGTGTTTTCTAGGTGTAGGATTATTTGCAGGTTACATCGGAGGTATGACTCTATTTACAGGTTCTTGAAAAAAAGTTGAAAACTATTCACAATCAGACATACTCCCCATGACAGCTGTATCCGATCAGATTACGATATTATATGGCTCGGAAACTGGGAATGCCGAAGAGTATGCCCGATACCTTCATCACACGCTTCGGCGAATGAACTTACACCCCACATTATCTCAATTAGATGAATATCCTTTAAAACAATTGATTACCCATACTTCCCATTTAATTATAATATGTTCAACCACAGGTCAAGGAGAATTACCAAGGAATGGGAAACGATTCATGAAGTTTATACTTAAGAAGAAACTCCCCTGTAATTTATTCCAACATTTAAGTTTGACTACGCTTGGATTAGGTGATTCTTCATATACCAAGTTTAATTATGCTATTCGGAAAATACATACGAGATTGGTTCAACTTGGATGTAAGGAATTTACACCTAGATGTGAAGCAGATGAGATGTCACCTGAAGGAACCGATGGATATTATCAAGAATGGGAATCTCAACTTGTGGAGAACATTATCCAAGCATTCCCACAGGCTTGTCAAGTGAATGACAAGCAAATGTTGATGCCTGAATATAAAATATCAATTTCAAAGGAAACAGTATATGTGAATGACGATTTGGATTTGCCGGATGGTTTACAAACAGGTATTGTTGTTTCAAATGATCGAATCACTAGCATTGATCATTTTCAAGATGTACGTGATTTTAAAATTAGTGCTAGTGGATTGGATTATTCACCGGGGGATACTATATCGTTATACCCAGTAAATGACGATGAAGATGTTGACGCCTTGTTGAAACTGCAACCTACATGGAGTGAAATCGCCGATCTTCCACTCAAGATTAAAAACCCACCAAAACTTGAAGGAGGATTTGTACATACACCCACATTAAGAAATCTTTTAAAGTATCATTTGGATATAATGTCAATTCCTAGAAGAAGTTTCTTTGCATTATTATGGCATTTCGTAGATTCAACCACGGAAGATGGCGAGAGAGAACAAGATAAATTACGAGAATTTTCAAGTTTTGAAGAACCGGAATTACTTTATGATTATGCAAATAGACCAAGACGACTGATCTTGGAAACAATATTAGAATTTGAAAATAATTTAACTATTCCGATAAATTATATCCTCGATTTAATTCCCTTGATTAAACCAAGAATGTTTCTGATTGCTTCGAAATCAAGCTCAACTGAAATAGAACTTATTGTGGCAATTGTAGAATACAAGACTATTATAAGAAGAATTAGACGTGGATTATGTACGAAATGGATTAAAAGTTTAAAACCAGGGGATAGTGTAAGATTTTCAATTCAAAAATCAAGTTTTAATTATGGTAAAGAACCAATAATTATGGTGGCTCCAGGTACTGGCATTGCTCCTATGAAATCACTTATAGATCAAATACTTGATCAACATACTAATCAACTATATCTTTTCTTTGGATGTAGATTCCAAGGTAAAGATCATTTAATTGATGGGTTTTGGCATGAACAATATCCAAATTTACATATTTTCAATTGTTTTTCAAGAGATAATCCAACAAAATATAAATATGTTCAAGATGGTTTATTTGATCAATATGAACTACTCGGGGATTTAATTTATAACCAAAACGCAAGAATATATGTATGTGGATCAAGTGGGAAAATGCCTCGAGAAGTTAAATTGACATTTGTTGAAGTTATAAAGAAGTTTGCCAATCTCTCCAATGAAGAAGCTGAAAAGTTTGTTATTAATCTTGAAGATATTGGAAGTTATAAAGAAGATGCTTGGTAGTTAGTTATCCTGCATATAGACACCCCGGATATAGAGAAAAATAAATAGAGAAATTTTTCAAACTTATTCTTCCAACTGTAGACTCCAATGTTGAAATTGTTAACTCCACGATTCATATCGTGTGTAAGATATATACCAGTTAGATGTTATACTACACCAATAAAAAGTATTACTGTTGATTCAAAGACATATCCTAGTGATGAATGGACAAATATTCCTCCATTTATACTAGATTTGATTCAACGGAAATTGCACAAGAACCCTGATCATCCTATAGGTATTCTTCATGATCTAGTCAAGAGAAGCATGCAGGGAATGGATTACACAATCTATGATAATTTCAATCCCATTGTAACCAAATTTCAAAATTTCGATGTATTGGGATTCCCCGAGGATCATCCCGGTAGATCTAAATCCGATACTTATTATTTCAATAAAGATCATTTATTAAGAACTCATACTTCTGCCCATGAACATGAATGTTTCCAAGAGTGTAAGACACCAGGGTATTTAATCACCGCGGATGTATATCGGAAGGATGAAGTAGATCGGACTCATTATCCTGCATTCCATCAATTAGAAGGAGCGAGAACTTGGTCTAGATTAGAGCCAAATTATTTGGCGAAAATCCAACAAGATATAGATTCTATCCCCAAGACAAACATCATTGTCGAAGATCCATTCCGTGAACAACCCATCACGGAAATCAACCCCAAGCAAGAATACATGACTGCTGAAGAAGTGCGTCTTGTGTCAACCCATTTGAAGAAAACAATTGAATATTTAGTCAATGTCGTGTTTGAAAATGCTCGTGAATCAGCGAGAAAGGCAGGTTCACAAGAACCATATCTTAATGAACCGTTGAAAGTCCGTTGGGTTGAAGCTTATTTCCCCTGGACGGGTCCCTCATGGGAAATTGAAGTTTGGTGGAAGGGAGAATGGTTAGAATGTTGTGGATGTGGCGTGGTACAACGTCAAGTATTATTGAATTCTCAAATGGGTGAAGATAAAATCAGTTGGGCGTTTGGGATTGGATTAGATAGAATTGCCATGTTATTATTTGGAATTCCTGATATTAGATTATTTTGGTCAAATGATGAAAGATTTCATAAACAATTTACTCGCGGGGAGATTTCTACATTTGTTCCATATTCAAAATATCCTGGTGTTAAAAGAGATGTTTCGTTCTGGTTAGCTCAAGAGTCAGGTTTACATGCCAATGATGTAATGGAAATTGTTAGATCTCATGCTGGGGATTTGGCGGAAAGTGTTGAAGTAGTTGATGAATTTATTCATCCAAAAACTGGTAGAAAATCTCAATGTTATAGAATCAATTATCAATCTATGGAAAGAAATTTAACAAATATGGAAATAAATGTTATTCATGGAAATGTTCAAAATGATTTAACTACCAGGTTTAATGTTGAAATTAGATAATTCCTTACTTGTATATAGAGATTATTGTAAATATATTTTATATCCACTAGAATGTTATGGTTATTTCAGAACAGAACTATTATCCGTATATCAAATAATCGAGATAGAAGTACAATGTGCAAACTCTGATATTCTGTACTAGTTACGCACATTTATTTTTTAACATTTGTAGGTTATATGGGTGGCAAAATTTATTTAATATAAATACTACTTCATATCCTCTTAGTTCCACATTCTTGCATCTTATAGAATCTATATTCAATTGAAATATTTCTATCATGTCACATCCAGGTTATCGAAGAGGACCAATGGGAGGGATTTTAAGACTCGGACTAATTTTCGCAACTGTTTATGCAGCAAATTCTTTATTCTATTACAACCATAGAAATCAAGATGGTAGTTCCCGTCATTACTGTAGAAGGCACAGACAAGAACGGGGAATAGATGGAAAGAGAGCAGGTGAAGATGGAACTATTCCCAAGATTAACTCTGGTGATCCAGGTGATGGAACTCCACCTAAATATTAGGTACTTCTACGGTGGCTCCGACAGAGTTACAGTGACTCACAGTTATTGTACTTGTATATAGTTAGAATTACTCCATATGTTTGTAAATAGAAATTGACAATGATCAAAGTTGAAGGTGAAATTATTCCCAATATTTTCTTTTCCTGTAGAATATTTGAGTTTATCGTATATATTGTGTACTAGTTCTACCAACATTAGTTGTTCACACATACAACTCTACTTCTCCTATCTGATCAAGTTTGACACATCTTATCCTGTAAATATTAACTAATTGTATGACACATCTTATCTTGTATTGACTAATTGGTTTGTACAAATATCCCTAGTCATGCGATTATTTCTTCCCCACCTTTATACCCCCCAAATTTGCAATCGGACATAACTCCCAATTTTCAAATTTGAAATTTCATTCCCAAACCTCCTTATTCAACATCATTACATTAATATGTATCCAATCAGTGCAGTTCTCACGGTTGTTGGTGCCGGTTATCTTGGTTATTCATACTGTTATACTAAACATCCTCAATCTTGTCATTATTGTCATCATCATGCCCAATGTAAAACATGTAATAAGGAATATGATGATATGAATTTGGATTTTAGGAAACAAATGTCTTACTGAATATTTACTTTTGATTGATAGTTTATACTTAATTTATAGCTTAATATATGCCATTGTTTACACTAATTGTAACTATTGCTTGATTGACTACCTGGAAGTTAGAAGTACAATATTAACACGTAACCAACGTTTGATATAATTGATTCTCTAGTAATTCTTGAAGTTGTTCTAGCAAATACAATATATGAAAGGAGCTATGTCTTTCACTCTAACCGTGCTCACACAATTGTTGTTTTGCATAACTTGGGAAACCCCGGGTATAGAGAAGTTAACTACATGAACTTTGTTTAAATTTAAAAGTTTGCATAAAAGTGTCTGAAATATGTAAAATCTATCTAGATCAACCAAGCAACAGCTCCTGCAATAGCACCAGCAACAACCCCATTAGCGACCACATTACCAGCAATAGCAGAACTAACCTTGGTTGTAGTTCCATTACTCTGATTAACAACATCTTTAGTAATAGTAATATTAGCACACGTCAATCTAGAATTATCACTAGCATGAATAACAACAGATAATCCCCCAATATAAGCGGCATTGTCCGGATTTAATGAAATATAATCATCAACATATTCAACTTGGAATGGAGTTTGGGTGATATTACCATGTTTACCAGATAAATCCCCAACTTCCTTCCCAGAAGCTATTGTTGAAGTTGTTGTTCCATTGAATGGGTTTAAATGGCCCAAGGTGGAAGTACAGTTCCCATCGGCAGGTACTGGTTTTTGATGAATGTGATAGGGGAATGGTCCACCTGATGGCAATCCCGTGACATCAACATTGACAATCACAGATCCATTCTGCGCAGCTTCGAATTCAATAGTGCCGGAAATATTGGAATGAGTGTTGGGCACGAATTTAGCTATGTAGGTTACACCTTGAGGAGAATCAGTTGAGATTGGGGCTTGAGCAAGGGCAGTAGCTGTAAGAGCTAAGATTGAAGTTTTGGAAACCATATTGATTGAATATTTAGGATGAACATTGAGAGAATTGGAATTGTGTCCTATTTATACTTGATAGAATCTAACCGTGTTCTTTGTTCAGGTTTTGCAAACATAATGTCAAAATAACAATGAAAGCTGTGGGTGCAAAATTGATGTTTCCAATTCTCCAATAAGTATTCGTTTAATACTTAAGTAATTCCATGAGTATAATTAGACCACGTTTCTTATCTATAGCATCCGAAGGGGAATCCTTACAATCTGAAGGTGTAAACCATCTAGTATAACATCTTACTTTCACCATGGGAGGATCTGTCAGGGGTACATCCGTCAAACAACACAATGGAAACAATAATTGGAACGATTAAAACAATGATATGAAATTGACGTAGATATCTATTGGATCTATATAGTTAACAATCTATTGTTTTTAATTTTGTGTAATTCCGGTATTCGTTTGAGAATTTCAACCAATAAAACTAATTAATTTAAACATGAATTTAAGTAAAGCAGTTCAGCAATTGTTATTGGTTGTCAATGAAAGATTTCAGATGATATATTGGAAACGTGTATTGTTAGATTTATTTTGGTGATTGTTTGGTGATAAAATATCTTGTATCTAAAAATCTGTAAATTCGGATATAATCAGCTTATCTACGAAATTAGGATTATTGACTTTTATTCTTAAAAGTAATTTACCATGGATAATTGGTATTATTATTTGTCCAAGAAATATTGTTTTGATAAACTAGTGTATCGTCTAACAGGAAAAGTTAAATTCGAAAAACTTATTGTTAAACATATAAGTTAGGGAGTTGCAGGGAATAATCTAAATATGGTCTCTGCATTTCACCTTGAAATATTAGCAAATGCCATAGCTTTGTCTCTATCTTGACCTTTACTATGACTTAATCATCGAGTCTTACAGTTTTAGTTGGAATAATTGAATAATGTAACGAATTGTATTTCAATATGTTGTCAACTATCAAAGTGAATGTTCTGAATTAATAACGAAAATGTTTTATGGTAACAAATTTTGCTACAAGCCATTCAGATGATCTGGGTAACTTGTTTATATTTTCTTAATATTTAAACTTTGGTATTTCCACATATTTTCTTCGTAAATTAATAACTTGCAAGATATTGTATTTTGGAGCTTGGTTATTCTCGCAGAAGTGCGATGTAAAATACCAACATATTGCAGCATATAGTTTAACATTACAAGAAATATAATAACCTCTTAAAGTATTCGTTTTTGCTAGGGCTTACAGATTTAGTACATTGCACCCTTAGCCAAAATCCGTCGTTTTCGGTTATTTTTGCACAACTACTCAAATAGGCGGTATTTATCCGTTGTATCCGTGATATCCTCAATGGTACCCTCATAACACTTTTTCTAAGGCAATTTCTCATTCTTGTAAAACGTAATATCGCGGCATTTCGCAACCTTTGAATTGTCACATGTGATGGTGGGAAAATCAAGTTGAAATACAAGGGAAAATAACTTGAATTATAAAACTCCCTTAATTTTTGTACTTTCACCCACAATGTCCATTCCTATACTTGGTAGATTACATCTACACGATTGGCCGATAATCTTGATATCATTCTTATTGGCCTGGATTGAGTTTATAATATCTATAATCACCCAGTCATTACCTTCAGTTGTTATTGATGGATTTACAGTATTAACTAAATTCTTGTATAGATTCACACAAAATCCCATAAATTTAATTATTGGACATAAAAAAGTGGAATATACTCAAGATGATGAAGAATTCACCTATCTGTACATCAATCCCAATTTACCCAATCTTACGAGAAAACAATATCAAATTATGATTGATTTATTAAATGCGGATAGAATTGATCAAATGGCCCAATTGTTTGGATATGATATTGAAAGTAGAATCCTTACAACTAAAGATAATTATTTACTTAATATCTTTCGAATCAAAGGTAAGGAAAGACCTAGAAATGGGAAAGTTATTTATTTACATCATGGTTTATTAATGAGTTGTGAAATTTGGTGTACTA
>JAKTZF010000733.1:0-18832 GCA_030705235.1 Spathaspora jeffriesii
GGAATTTCAGTCGTGGTGTTTGCTCGAAGAGCAATGCCGTTTGTGAATTGTCGACCCTGATGTATGCTAGTCCATATTAAATAACTTTGAGAAAGGATATTGATCAAGCCAAACAGAATTACGCAAAATATCAATAGCCACATTTCAGGGAATACTGATCAGCAAAGATACTGTACCTCGTCAAATATTTAGAAAGAATTGTTCTGAAAATTGCTCTCCCCAGCTTCTGATGGCATAACAACAAACGAGTAACCATACCAAAGTACTTAGCTGTTCTTGAAAACCTAACATTAATCAAGTAACTGAAAAATACATATTAAGTTTATCCAGTACTGTATAACAAGTATAAATTGTGTAAAATCATGCGAATAATAAATAAACTAATAAAGATCTATGTGGTGGCAAATTTTAAGGGTAATTTTTTTGGGTATTAGCTATACCTGTCAACCTATCTCATGTGCATTTACTGTTTAACTATTTAATATGCACTCCTTCTTTGATCAATTTGCAGATTCAGTATGGAAAAAAGAAAATAACTACTAAGGTCGTGCGAATATTACCAAGATCAATGGGTATAGCCTTGATGGTCTGCCAAGAACCCTGAACTACACAATAAATCGTAAGATATACCAACGGTGGCTTTTTGAAAAATAATCTAATTTATTTGTAATTGAGATGATTGATGTTACACTGAGGGGGGGAAGTTATATAATGCGATTTTAAATTATTTTTCGCAAAGATATTATGAAACTTTAGTGGTTATAAAAATCTATCAGTATATATTTCTTGTCACTCATCTCTCTTTGTAAAAAGTTGCTATCTTTAAAAACCAATGATCTTCTTTAAATTACCTTTAGAATTAATACGACTTTCGATATCTTTTTTATCGCCTCAAGAAATAGAATATTTATTCAATATTAATGAGATATTTCAAGGCATCGCGGTACCAAATGATCCGTATTTTATAATTAGAATCATTGGATTATATGAATATTTTCTGAACCGTAATTTAATGATTTCTAATGGTTATTGTAATGAAGATTTAAACAATGTACAAATTACGTTACAACAACTAGAGTATCTCAGAAGGAACAATATCATGCCTGATCCTCAAGAACTTTCAATTTTGATAAGTGATAACAATAATGAAGTGAACTTTATTAGGCAATTATGTCGTAGTGAACTACTTACATTTATAACTTCATGGAAGAAGAAAAGGTTAAAGTTTCAATTAGAAGGTTCTGATGAATTAAAAAATAAATATTTACTTGAGACAATATTATATCTGATTGCTAATGTTGGTTGCAAACTTGATTCATTTTCCTTGAGACTTTGTGGAAGAGTTTCAAATTTAGAATCTAATTTCAATATTAAAGTAAAAAATTTGAAATTACAATTAGGTCAATGCCATGAATTTATTTACAGTATTAACCATAAAGAATGTTTTCAGAATGTCACATCATTAGACCTTTCATACAATTCAATTTCGGATCTTTCACAATTGAAATTCCCCCCAAGTTTAGTCCATTTAAATTTATCCAACAATCAAATTTATGATATTGATGATTTCAGTTTTAATTGGAAAGAATTAATAAACTTGGAAACTTTAGATTTATCAAATAATAATATCCAAAATTTTGATTTGAAATCAAGAAGTGAAAAACTGTATAAACTTCGATACTTGCAATTATCATGCAATAATTTGTTTTATGTTCCAAAATTATACCATACTAAATTATTTCAGAATCTAAAAGAACTTGATCTTTCTAGAAATATGCTTTGTGCATTGCATAGATTTCCTGGATGTTTAATAAAATTGAGTTTACGAGGAAATAACTTTACCCTGTTTCATTCTCAAGCAAGTGGTCAAATTTTCCCAAAGAGTTTGACGCATTTAGATTTAAGTCATTGTAGAATTTGTTGTCAACAGGAATCAATCACAACTCAGGATATTCTGAATCATTTAGTTAACGTAGAGAAATTATATAAGTTGTCGGTTTTACAAATCGAAGATTAGAAATAATGTACCTAATTGTTTATTTTTTTCTGGTTGATAATTGTAGTATACACGACTTTCGATGTAATAAAAGTAAGGGGTATAAACGAGTCTTGTACTTTTTCCTTTGTAATTCAATCCAGTAAATTCCAATTGATATTCTAAACATGTCTAAAGCATTATCTTGTTATGCATTTGAAACATTAATCAATAAACTCAATCTTGAAACCCATAAGGTTCCCATGACGGCATATGTTGAAATCTTGAATGAGAATCTCAAATCATTACCTAAATCCGCGCCCCTTTTCATTACTTGGAATAAAAATGATAATTTACGAGGGTGTATAGGTACATTTCTGGATTTCCCACTTGATACCGGTGTTTCGAAGTTTGCAATTAGTTCAGCCATGCATGATCCTAGATTCCCGGCGATTTCTAAATCGGAAATAAATCGTCATTTACTGGTTAGTGTTACTTTATTGGCCAATTTTGTCGAGATCCATGATCAAAATGATTGGACTATTGGATTGAATGGATTAAGAATTTCTCTTAAATATGAAGGGGAACATTATCTGGGGACTTTCTTACCTTCAGTGGCTGAAGAACAAGAATGGGATAAGGAAACAACATTATATCATTTGTTAAAGAAAGCTGAGTTCCCATTAGCTAAGGCTAATGTTCAACTGTTTTATGAACGAGGTCTAAAAGAAGGTTGGTTAAGATTAACCAAGTATGATGGAATAAAAGATCATTTGAGTTATGATGAATTTGTAAACATTCGAAGTCAAGTTGCTTAGAGCTATATATAAATTGTTTATACATAATTGTTTTCAATGTTCCGCATAAAAGTCCCGGGCGGATAAATGCGGATTCGTTTATATTTTTTCATCTTGACATATTAATAAAATTATGTATTTCCGCATTTTTTTATTTCCCAAAGAGGAAAATCCGCTAGTCTATCAAATATGATGCCATCTATAGACTACGATAACGTTAACACGATTGAGTTATATTGGATATATACAAGGCAAGTAAGTTAAATATACATTCCATCGACAATCCGATTGTTTCAAGTCTTCACAAATGAAGGTAACTTCTTGGTTTCCCCACTTGAAATTTGGGGTATTTCCGGGAAATTATCGTTTATTTACGTTCTCGGAAATCTCAATTTTGCGGAAATCGGGCAAATTTTTTATATCTTCCCTATAAATATATCTTGACTTCCCCATAACTTCCACAATGTCAGTTATTCACTAGTACAAATCAAACATGTCCCTTCCAATTTTAAAAAAATCAGCCAATGATATTGTTGTATTATCAGCATTAAGAGCTCCAGTCACGAGAGGTCTTAAAGGTGGACTTGCCAAGATGTTCCCAGAAGAATTACTTTATCAAGTATTGAAAGGATCTATAGATCGTAGTAAGATTGATCCTGAATTAATTGATGATGTTTTAGTTGGTACTGTTTTACAAACTTTAGGTGGACAAAAGGCTTCAGCATTAGCAGTTAAGAAAGTTGGATTCCCAATTAAAACTACTGTTAATACTATTAATCGTCAATGTGCATCTTCAGCTCAAGCTATAAGTTATTCCGCAGGTACTTTATTAACTGGAGAAAATAAATTCACTATTGCTGCTGGTGTTGAATCAATGACTCATGATTATTTCCCTCATCGTGGTATTCCAACGAGAATATATGAACCATTTAGGAAAGAAGCTAGTGAAGAAGCACAAAATGTATTAATGCCAATGGGAATAACTAGTGAAAATGTTGTATCTCAATTTGGTATTTCTAGAAAGGCACAAGATGAATTTGCATTAGCATCACATTTAAAAGCTGCCAAGGCGATTGAAACTGGACATTTTGCTAAAGAAATTATCCCCATCAAGGCAAGACAATTAGATGAAACTAAAACTGATTTAGTTGATGTTTCCACCGATGATGGAGTTAGAGCTGGTTCTACTTTTGAAAAATTATCCACTTTAAAACCAGTTTTTAAAGAAGATGGTACCACAACTGCAGGTAATTCCTCACAAATATCCGATGGTGCTTCTGCAGTTATTTTAACCACGAGAGCTAATGCCGAGGCTATTGGTATTAAACCAATCGCTAGATTTATTGGTTCTGCAGTTGCTGGTGTCCCATCTGGATTAATGGGTATTGGTCCTTCTGCAGCTATTCCCCAACTTTTGAAAAGAAAGGGTCTTGAAATTAAAGATATTGATATTTTTGAATTAAATGAAGCATTTGCATCTCAATCAATTTATTGTATAGATAAACTTGGTCTTGATTATGATAAGGTTAATCCATATGGTGGTGCCATTGCTATTGGACATCCATTAGGTGCCACTGGTGGTAGAGTTACTGCTACTTTACTTAATGGATTAAAAGCACAACAACAAGAATTAGGTGTTATTTCCATGTGTACATCTACAGGACAAGGTTATGCTGCATTATTTGCCAATGAAGCATAAGTTATAATTTATAGAGTTTAAAAGTGTATATTAAAATTAATTTAAAGTAAAACCTATTTAACAAAAGAAAATTACAAAATGAGCTTCTATAGCATGAATTTAAACATGACAATAATGAACCAACCAATAAAGGAAAGTCCCACTTAGTACAGGAATAGTAAAATTATCATCCAACCCCCAAAGATCAATAAATTCAGAAACACTTGCTCCTACTCCACAAAGTAATGCATAAGTATGAATATTCAATTTACTTGTTTCTGATTTCCAAAATATATCTTGAGGTCCATTAACATTATATTGAGGTACGAAATAACCATAAAATAAATAAGTAACCAAAACTCCAGTTATTAAACTTGCCAATGAACCTGCTACTGATTTCCCTTGACCAATTTTAGGAGTGTATTTCCCAAATTGTCTTCCAAAAGTAGAAGCAGCAGTATCAGCCCAACTTAATAAAAGTACACTAACCACAGCAATATCCTTGGGGTAAAAATAAAATACGATCAATACTCCAGCTAAATAATATAATACTCCATTATAAGCTTCCATTTCTGATTCTCGTATAATAAACCACATTTTTTTACATATGATTTTATTTATTTCGGGATTATGTAATCTTATAAGATCATTGGCAAGTACGGCACAAAATATTGTTGAAAGGGGTATGAAAAGTTGAGAAACATCGACACCAATAGTATATAAATATAATGTTATGACACCAATAGAAGAATGGAATAATTTTCTTGGTATTTCATGTCTAACCAAGAATTGTTTAAATGTTGAGGTTTGCTGCGTGGGTTTAATTTCAGTTTCAATAATTGGCGATACTGAACGAATCTTTTCCCCAAAAATTGAATCGAGTTCAGTATCATCTAATTCTTCATCAAGGGTTCCCTCGTCGTCATTGTCCGTGTCTTCCGAGTCGTCATCTACAAGCAGAGACGAGTCATCAAGATCATCTTCTTCATCCATAATTGAGCTGCTGTAAATATATGTCATATCATCTTCTTCAATGTATGAAGTATTCAGATCAAAGTCCATGATAGTTGCTTTAATCTCACTGCGCAATCTTTCTTCTTGCTGTATAACCGGTGAAATATTCATTGTAATGTTAATGGTAAAGCTTTACAACTAAATGTTGTTAATTCGGGTGTTTGTTTGCTTTTTAAAGTTTTTTTTGAAGGGGACAGAGAAAAATTTAGTAGAAAAAGAAAAGTCTATTTCTTTGTTGTCACGAGGGTGGCACAGAACTTTACATGGGAAAAGGAGTGACTTGTCGCACTGACAATTCCGACAAGACAAATCACGCTAGGCCCTAATGGACCCAACAAAAAAAACCTACGAGTCATTTTTCCGGATAAACTTAGTCAAGTTCATGTGAAATTTTCTATCTAATAAAGTCATGTGATCTATACACTTAATGGATAAACATTAACAACCATGCAAATAACCAAGCTGAAAATGAATATTTATAATCAATTCCCTTGTTTTCCAGTGTTTCCATATGAAACACATCAAAATTAATTGTCAGATTATAATTCTTAAATCTATGATTTCTTCTTCTTGTAATAGTGGCTGTTTCTGTCACTGTAGAAGTGTCATCTGGGGGTTGACTTTCGATTTCTGTTGATGATATATCATGCATTGTTTTAGGAGTATGAAATATTGTTCCAAGATCTTGATGAGAGATGGTGTCCTCTAGGTCTAATGCCTCTCCTGTCTCGATAACTTCTTCAAATGGTTGCAAAACTATATCATAAGGTTCTGAACTTGAATCGGCAAATATATCATCGAATTTAATCGTATCACTAGTTAAAACAATATCATTCCAAGCAACTTTCGGCTTGGCATAGATATGATGAGGCACTTCAGTACTTTGGTCATATTCAGTTATATCTCCCTTGTTATGATTTTGAAATTGTGGAACTATAAATACTGAATTTGAAGGATTCTTTTGATTCAACACATCTTTGGCACGATTCCCCTGATTCCAAATTGGTTTACTGGATTCAATAGGTTTCTCAACTGTTGTTACTTGTTGAACTTTTGTAGCATTATGATAGATTGATAACATTTGAAGTCGGAAGCTTTCTTGTTGATGTAACATTTCTTGTCTTAAATCAAAAAGTAACTGTTCCAATCGTTTAATTTCTTCTATTGCCAAGTTGTCTTTTGAAGTTGTAGTTTCTTGGACGGATAGAGTATTGATATTATTCAGAATATCTTGCTCAAACAGGGATGTTTCTTCAGTAGTATTTTGATACACAGAATTGAAATTGTCCAAAATAGTATCGGTTGGTTCAATAGAATTGCTTGTTTCATCTGTCGTAACTTCTTCTGATAATGTTGAATAATAAGTTTCTAATTTTGTAATCATAACAATTCTCTTTGATATTTCTTCAGATTTACTTTTAACAGGAACATGACCATCATAATGAAGTGGAACCCCAGAATTCAGTATTAACAATAATGGTCTTGTTTCTTGGAATTTGAATTGGGAATGTGGTAATAACGTTTTCAATACATTGATATGATTTCGAAATCGATCTAATGATTCATTAACTTCAACATCAGTGGAGTTCTCAGGATTAAATGATATAACAAGATTAAATAGTAGAAATAGTATCATCCACATTTTTTAACATAGCCGCCAGTTGTTTTGTTAATTACAGAAAAGTTTCTATACAATTGCCGCAAAAAAAGAAAAAATTTATTTACTTGATTCTATTATAGAACGAGCAATATCAAAATAAGGTTTCACAGATTGTGAATCTGGATTAGATAATACAATTGGTTTACCTGCATCTGATTGAATACAAATCTGTTCATCCAAGGGTATCGAACCAAGAGTTTTAAGATTATGTTCATCTGCAATTCTTCTTGCCCCTTCAGATTTAAAAATATGTGATTCATGGTTACAATTGGGACATATATAATGACTCATATTTTGCACTACACCAATGATTGGAATATTTATCTTGTTAAACATTTTTATTCCCTTGACGGCATCGATTAATGCGATATCTTGCGGGGTACTTACAATCACCGCTCCATCAACATGTAAAAGTTGTCCAATTGATAATTGAGTATCTCCTGTACCGGGAGGCATATCAATAATTAAATAATCAACGGGGGTCCATTCCACTTCAAAGAGTAATTGTTGGAGTGCTTTCATAACCATTAATCCTCGCCATACCACGGCTTGGTCAGGAGATACGAGATATCCCATTGACATTGATTGAATTCCATAATTTGACAAGGGGATTAATTTCCCAGTATTGGATAATCTAGGTTCTCCTTGTAATTTCAAAAGTCGAGGGATTGAAGGTCCAAAAATATCAGCATCTAGAATACCTACTTTTGAACCTAACTTGTGCAATGCTAATGCGGTGTTTACGGAAACTGTGGATTTTCCTACACCTCCCTTGGCTGAAGAAATTAAGATGATATTTTTAACATTGGGGATTTTTTGTTTAATAGGTAGTCCCTTTTGACTTCGAGGCATTGAAGGAGGTGGGCCTTTGCGGGGTATACCTAAGGGATTCTCATGATATGCATGGAACGATTGAGTAAGATATCTCTTAGTTAGTCTGAACATTGAACGTTACTAAAGAGTAAAGTAGATCAATTTTTTTCTGACTCGCATCTTAACCCGTATGAAGCTTCCTTAGACTAAACAGTACCAAATGTTAATACCGAAACTAGGGTTTAAACTTACGAAAAGATTCTTGAGTCAACCCGTATCACTCCTGCCTACAATCTACGCCCTTTCTACAAAATTTGGTAAATCAGCAATTGCAGTAGTTCGAGTATCAGGATCTCAATCAGGATACATATATACCAAACTTACTCATTCCCCCTCACCTCCCAAGAATAGAACTGCTAGTGTACGTCGATTATATTGTCCTCAAACTTCAAAATTGCTTGATGAAGCCTTGACTTTGTATTTACGTTCGCCTAGAACGTATACGGGACAAGATATCTTGGAACTTCATCTACATGGCGGGATTGCCATAATCCGATCAGTTCTTGATGCTATTAAACATTTACATGATCCGAATAATGGAATATATATTAGACAGGCTGAAAGAGGGGAATTCTCAAAACAGGGGTTTATGAATGGTAGGTTTGATTTGACTGAGTTGGAAGGGATAAGTGATATGATTGATGCTGAGACTGAATCTCAAAGGATTGCTACATTAGCTTCAATGACGGGGAAAACGAAGAATGAGTTTGATAAATGGAGACAAGATATTCTTGGAAATATCGCCTTGTTGACTACGGTGATTGATTTTGGAGATGATCAAGATATTGAAGATATAAATCAATTATTTGATGATGTTGAAAATGAAATTAATATAGTTGGTAAGGAAATCAGGGAATATTTAACCAAGGTTCAATCATCAAGTATTTTATTACGTGGAATTCAATTGGCTTTACTTGGACCTCCAAATGCTGGGAAATCTTCAATTTTAAATATTCTCGCTAATAAAGAAGCAGCAATTGTAAGTGAGATTGCTGGAACTACCCGAGATGTCCTAGATATCCCCCTTGAAATTGGCGGTTATAAAGTTGTACTAGGGGACACGGCAGGGATCCGATCTTTACATTTTGCTGATGAGATTGAACAAGAGGGAATTAAACGAGCCAAGGCCAAATCTTTAACTTGTGATTTTGTCGTGGTTGTTATAGATCCATTACAAGATTTAGATATGAATGATATGAAATCACATTTACAATTACTTTTACAAAATAAAAAACCAATCTTGGTGGTATTGAATAAACAAGATCTATATCCAGGTGATTCCACCAGATTAATCTTGGAATATTCTAACAAATTCAATATCTCACCTGATTTATTCCGATGTGTTTCTTGTGAAACAGGCATGGGGATTGATGAATTACGAGAGTTGTTAATCCATCAATTTAAACATTTATCAGATTCAGAAACTTCAGATCCGATAATTGTCTCTTCAAGAATTCAAGATCTTCTCGAAAATGATGTTTTATTTGGATTTAAAGAGTTTTCTCGTTGGAAACAAGAAGATGATGTTGTTCTTGCCGCGGAATCTCTTCGACAATCAGTGGAAGGGATAGGGAAAATCACAGGTGAAGCAATTGGAGTAGAAGAAATCCTTGGAGTTGTGTTTTCGAAATTTTGTATTGGTAAGTAGGTCTAACTATTATTACAAACTACATAAAAGGTAATTTTTTCAACATCCCAAGACATTTTCATTTGTTGTAATTGATGTCTTGTATGTCTCCCAGCAATTTCTTCATTGGGTTCAAGTATAACCGTTGGTTTAATTTGTTTACTTAAATGTGGGGCAACTTTACATTCAAAATTCAATACATTTAATCCATAACTTAATTTAACATCATATTGAACCCCTAAAACTTCATCATTACTACGCTTCTCTTCAAAACAATCACTGGCATTAGGAACTTCTTCATCATTTACAAATAATTTACATTGAAATTCTTCATCGGAGGTCAGATTCAAATATCCATGGCCATTAACCAAATCATCTCGTTTAACTTCATAAAGTAAATTATGCAATGATGCCTTGAATGATACAAATGGCAGTATATCATTAGGTAAGGCGATTGTATATGATTGTCCCGTATATCCATTTGCTGGTACTTTATATTCAAAAATTGTCGCCATTGAATGAAGAGGTTGTGTCGGGAATAAAGATTTTTTAATATCTTGATTTCTTGGAAGTGGGAGTAAATTATTGGGAATTGTTTTCTGTTGAACATATTGAGCAATTTGAGTTGATACCGGTACTGAAGAGAAAATACTTGATTCTTGAATGATTGTACTGGATGTTGGTAGTAAAGGTAAGGTTTTCCCCAAGGTGTTATGATTTGAAGATTCAACAATTATTTGTTTTGATTCTTTCTTTTCAGGTTCAGTCTTGATTTCAATTTCTTCAATTATTTCTTCTTCAGACTTGGTTTCTGGTTTTTTCTTTTTAGATTTCTTGGGAGATTCTGGTTCTTTATGTATACTAATTTTCAATTTTGGTTTAATCTTTAATTTCAATTTACCGCCTTCAACTCTATTCTTTAATTCATTATATTTTTCATTGAAATAATCTTCCAACATATTGGCATCTTGATGAATTTGCGAAGATTCATCATTATAAAGTCTAGCATTGGAAAAGATAAGACTTGAAGTTTCATGAAAATGATTTAAATTATCCAAAATTGAATTCTTTGAATTAAATAATTTCTTCTTTTCAATTAAATTTATAATCTTATTAAAGGACATTGGTTTAGCAACAAAATCCAAATAATCAGTATAATAATCCGTATCAACATCATCAATAAACGGAGCACTAATAGCACCTTCTTCTTCAAACTCATGCTCGATAACATCGTTTAAAATTGCAAGACATAATTCAGGAAGATCCGAGTTGGATATTTCCTGTTCTGGTTCCTCCTTCTTTTTCAACTTCAACTTAATCTTGGGATGATGTTCAATTTCTTCAGTTTTAACACTGGCTGACTGCTCAAACTCTTTCACTTGATCTTTTACAAATTCAAAGATCTTATTTGCATTTATAACAATCCAAGAATCTGAATTATTATATTTAGTAGCATTATCTAACAACAATTGAAAATCATTCAAAAACTCCAGACAATCAGTATAACTCGATTTAATTTTCTTTTGAATATCTCCAAGTGATATAGGAGTCTCAATAATTTGATAATAATCAGGATATAATTTTCTAGAAGGTAATTTAACAAAGGGGAATGCCATTTGTTCATCAGTTTCAGGCTCACGAAGATTCAAAACTAAATTCAAAGTAGATTGAAAGAATAGTTTGTGATCTTCACCAGAGTGACCTGGCTTGGTCTTTTTCAAAGATCCACTTGAACTGGATCCTGCTTTCCTTTTAGGTGCCATGGTTAGATAGTTTATAAACAAGATTGTGTTTACATTTGAAAATTTTGAGCGAGTGTAGAAAAATTGATTTTAATTGAAGAAGATGGTGCTACCATGTGCACAACCTTTTATTAGAATACGTTGAAGATACTATTAGGAGTAGAGATATTGAAATGGTAATAATTCTTTAAGATTGATATCCTGTTATGTAGTTTACTGTGTGTGTATGTTTCCAAGTGTATATTATTTGCAGGTTACATCGGAGGTATGACTCTATTTACAGGTTCTTGAAAAAAAGTTGAAAACTATTGACAACCAGACACTCCCCATGACAGCTGTATCCGATCAGATTACGATATTATATGGATCGGAAACTGGGAATGCCGAAGAGTATGCGCGATACCTTCATCACACGCTTCGTAGAATGAACCTACACCCCACATTATCTCAATTAGATGAATATCCTTTAAAACAATTGATTACTCAAACCACCCATTTAATTATAATATGTTCTACAACAGGTCAAGGAGAATTACCAAGGAATGGGAAACGATTTATGAAGTTTATACTTAAGAAGAAACTCCCCTGTGATTTATTTCAACATTTACACTTGACTACGTTTGGATTAGGTGATTCTTCATATACCAAGTTTAATTATGCCATTCGGAAAATACATACGAGATTGGTTCAACTTGGATGTAAGGAATTTACACCTAGATGTGAAGCAGATGAGATGTCGCCTGAAGGGACCGATGGATATTATCAAGAATGGGAATCTCAACTTGTGGGGAATATAATCCAAGCATTCCCACAGGCTTGTCAAGTGAATGACAAGCAAATGTTGATGCCTCAATATAAAATATCAATTTCAAAGGAAGCAGTGTGTGTGAATGACGATTTGGATTTGCCAGTTGGTTTACAAACAGGTATTGTTGTTTCAAATGATCGGATCACTAGTCCTGATCATTTTCAAGATGTACGTGATTTTAAAATCAGAGCTAATGGATTGGATTATTCACCAGGGGATACTATTTCGTTATACCCAGTAAATGACGATGAAGATGTTGACGCCTTGTTGAAACTGCAACCTACATGGGCGGAAATCGCCGATACTCCACTCAAGATTAAAAACCCGCCAAAACTTGAAGGAGGATTTGTACATACACCCACATTAAGAAATCTTTTAAAATATCATTTGGATATAATGTCAATTCCTAGAAGAAGTTTCTTTGCATTATTATGGCATTTTGTAGATTCAACCACGGAAGATGGTGAGAGAGAACGAGATAAATTACGAGAATTTTCAAGTTTTGAAGAACCGGAATTACTTTATGATTATGCCAATAGACCAAGACGACTGATCTTGGAGACAATTTTAGAATTTGAAAATAATTTAACCATTCCGATAAATTATATCCTCGATTTAATTCCCTTGATTAAACCAAGAATGTTTCTGATTGCTTCGAAATCAAGTTCAACTGAAATAGAACTTATTGTGGCAATTGTAGAATACAAGACTATTATAAGAAGAATTAGACGGGGGTTATGTACGAAATGGATTAAAAGTTTACAACCAGGTGATGGTGTAAGATTTTCAATTCAAAAATCAAGTTTTAATTATGGTAAAGAACCAATAATTATGGTGGCTCCAGGTACTGGTATCGCCCCTATGAAATCACTTATAGATCAAATACTTGATCAACATACTAATCAACAACTTTATCTTTTCTTTGGATGTAGATTCCAAGATAAAGATCATTTAATTGATGGGTTTTGGCATGAATATCCAAATTTACATATTTTCAATTGTTTTTCAAGAGATAATCCAACAAAATATAAATATGTTCAAGATGGTTTATTTGATCAATATAAACTAGTCGGGGATTTAATTTATAACCAAAACGCAAGAATATTTGTATGTGGATCAAGTGGGAAAATGCCTCGAGAAGTTAAATTGACATTTGTTGAAGTGATAAAGAAGTTTGCCAATCTCTCCAATGAAGAAGCTGAAAAGTATGTTATTAATCTTGAAGATATTGGAAGATATAAAGAAGATGCTTGGTAGTAGTTATCCTGCATATAGACAAACCCCCGGATATAGAGAAAAATAAATAGAGAAATTTTTCAAACCTACTCTTCCAACTGTAGACTCAATGTTGAAATTGTTAACTCCACGATTCATATCGTGTGTAAGATACTCACTGGTTAGATGTTATACTCAACCAATAAAAAGTATTACAGTTGATTCAAAAACATATCCTAGTGATGAATGGACAAATATTCCTCCATTTATACTAGATTTGATTCAACGGAAATTGCACAAGAACCCTGATCATCCCATAGGTATTCTTCATGATCTAGTCAAGAGAAGCATGCAGGGAATGGATTACACCATCTATGACAATTTCAATCCAATTGTAACCAAATTTCAAAATTTCGATGTTTTGGGATTTCCCGAGGATCATCCAGGTAGATCTAAATCTGATACTTATTATTTCAATAAACAACATTTATTAAGAACTCATACTTCTGCTCATGAACATGAATGTTTCCAGGAGTGTACCACACCAGGGTATTTAATCACCGCGGATGTATATCGGAAGGATGAAATTGATCGCACTCATTATCCTGCATTCCATCAATTAGAAGGAGCAAGAACTTGGTCTAGATTAGAACCAAACTATTTACAAAGGATCCAACAAGATATAGAATCTATCCCCAAGACGAACATCATTGTCGAAGATCCATTCCGTGAACAACCCATCACTGAAATCAACCCCAAACAAGAATACATGACTGCTGAAGAAGTGCGTCTTGTGTCAACACATTTGAAAAAAACAATTGAATATTTAGTCAATGTCGTGTTTGAAAATGCCCGAGAATCCGCCAAAAAGGCAGGTTCACAAGAACCATATCTTAATGAACCGTTGAAAGTACGTTGGGTGGAAGCTTATTTCCCCTGGACGGGTCCCTCCTGGGAGATTGAAGTTTGGTGGAAGGGAGAATGGTTGGAATGTTGTGGATGTGGCGTGGTTCAACGTCAAGTATTATTGAATTCTCAAATGGGTGAAGATAAAATCAGTTGGGCGTTTGGGATTGGATTAGATAGAATTGCCATGTTATTATTTGGAATTCCTGATATTAGATTATTTTGGTCAAATGATGAAAGATTTCATAAACAATTTACTCGCGGGGAGATTTCTACATTTGTTCCATATTCAAAATATCCTGGTGTTAAAAGAGATGTTTCGTTCTGGTTAGCTCAAGAGTCAGGTTTACATGCCAATGATGTAATGGAAATTGTTAGATCTCATGCTGGGGATTTGGCGGAAAGTGTTGAAGTAGTTGATGAATTTATTCATCCAAAAACTGGTAGAAAATCTCAATGTTATAGAATCAATTATCAATCTATGGAAAGAAATTTAACAAATATGGAAATAAATGTTATTCATGGAAATGTTCAAAATGATTTAACAACAAGGTTTAATGTTGAAATTAGATAATTTACTTGTATATAGAGATTATTGTAAATATATTTTATGTCTAGCATGTTATGGTATTTCAGAACAGAACTATTATCCGTATATCAAATAATCGAGATAGAAGAACAATGTACAAAATTGGGCCCATTTATTTTTTAACATTTGTATGTTATACGGGTGGCAAAATTTAATATTTAATATAAATACTACTTCATATCCCCTTAGTTCCACATTCTTGCATCTTATTGAATCTATATTCGATTGAAATATTATCATGTCACATCCAGGTAATTGTCGAAGAGGACCAATGGGAGGGATTTTAAGACTCGGACTAATTTTCGCAACTGTTTATGCAGCAAATTCTTTATTCTATTACAACCATCGAAATCAAGATGGTACTTCCCGTCGTTGTTATAGAAGGCACCCCTATAGAGAAGAACGAGGAATAGATGGAAAGACAGAGGGTGAATATGGAACTACTCCCAGGATTAACTCTGGTGATGGAACTCCACCCAAATATTAGCAACTTCTACGCTGGCTCCGACAGAGTTACACACTCAAAGCTATTGAACTTGAATATAGTTAGCAAGTCAAAGTTATTGTACTTGTATATAGTTAGAATTACTCCATATGTTTGTATATAGAAATTGACAAAGATCAAAGTTGAAGGTGAAATTACTCCCAATATTTTCTTTTCCTGTAGAATATTTGAGTTTATCGTATATATTTTGTACTAGTTGTACCCTTAGTTGTCCACACATACCACTCTACTTCTCCAATCTAATCAAGATTGAAACATCTTATCCTGCAAATGTTAACTAATTGTTTGAAACATCTTATCCTGTATTAACTAATTGTTTTGTGTGAACATCCATAGTCATGCGATTATTTCCTTCCCCACCTTTATACCCCCCAAATTTGCAATCGGACATAACTCCAATTTTTCAAATTTGAAATTTCATTCCCAAACCTCCTTATTCAACATCATTACATTAATATGTATCCAATCAGTGCAGTTTTAACCGTGGTTGGTGCCGGTTATCTTGGTTACTCATACTGTTATACTAAACATCCTCAATCTTGTCATTATTGTCATCATCATGCCCAATGTAAAACATGTAATAAGGAATATGATGATATGAATTTGGATTTTAGGAAACAGATGTCGTACTGAATATTTACTTTTGATTAGTTTATACTTAATGTTTATAGCTTAATATATGCCATTGTTTACACTGTAACTGTTGTAATTGCTATTGATTACACAATATCAACGTAACCAACGTTTGATATAATTGATACTCTAGTAATTCGTGAAGTTTGTTCTCGCAAATACAATATATGAAAGTCACTTTGTCTTTCACTCTAACCCGAGCTCACACAATTGTTGTTTTGCATAACTGGATAAACACAGGTATAGAGGAGTTAACTACATAACTTTGTTTAAATTTTAAAAGTTTACATGTCTGAAATATGTAAATCTATCTAATGGAAAAATCTAGATCAACCAAGCAACAGCTCCTGCAACAGCACCAGCAACAACCCCATTAGCAACCACATTACCAGCATTACCAGAACTAACCTTGGTTGTAGTTCCATTACTCTGATTAACATCTTTAGTAATATTAGCACAAGTCAACCTAGAATTATCACTAGCATGAATAACAACCGATAATCCCCCAATATACGCGGCATTCTCCGGGTTTAATGAAATATAATCATCTACATATTCAACAGTGAATGGAGTTTGCGTGATATTCCCATGTTTACCTGCTAAATCCCCAACTTCCTTTCCAGAAGCAATAGTTGAAGTTGTTGTTCCATTGAATGGATTTAAATGTCCTAAGGTGGAAGTACAATTCCCATCGGCCGGAACTGGTTTCTGATGAATGTGGTAAGGAAATGGTCCACCTGAGGGTAAGCCACTAACGTCAACATTAACAATCACAGATCCATTCTGGGCAGCTTCGAATTCAATAGTGCCGGAAATATTGGAATGGGTGTTGGGCACGAATTTAGCTATGTAAGTTACACCTTGAGGAGAATCCGTTGAGATTGGGGCTTGTGCAAGCGCAGTAGCTGTAAGTGCTAAGATTGAAGTTTTGGAAACCATGTTAATTGAATATTAAGTTGAACATTGAAAACTGGAATTGTGCCCTATTTATACTTGAGAGAATCTAAACATCTTTGTCAAACATAATGTCAAAATAATAATGAAAGCTGTGGGTGCAAAAGTAATGTTGTTTCCAATTCTCCAATAAGCATTCGTTTAATTATACTTGAGTAAATACATTAGTATAATTAGACCACGTTTCTTATCTATAGCATCTAAAGGTGACTCCTTACAATCTGAAGGTGTAAACTATCTAGTATAATATCTACTTTTCACCATGGGAGGATCTGTCAGGGGTACATCCGTCAAACAACACAATGGAAACCTCCAACAATGAAATCACCGGAACGATTAAAACAATGATTTGAAATTGACGTAGATATCTATTGGATCTATATAGTTAACAATCTATTGTTCTTGTTTTGTGTAATTCCGGTATTCGTTTGAGAATTTCAACCAATAATACTTATTTGAACATGAATTTAAAGTAGCGTAGTTCAATTCTGGAATTGTTATTGGTTGCCAATAAAGATAATTTAGGTTTCAGATCATATATTGGAAACATGTATTGAAAGATTTATTTTGGTGATTATTTGGTGATGAAATATCTTGTTAAATTCGAAAAACTTATTGTTAAACATATAAGTTAGGGGGTTGTAGAAAATAATTTAAATATTCTCTGTACATTTCATCTTGAAAATGTTATCAAAAGCCCTAGTGTTTTATGTCTTTATCTTGATTTTTACTATGACTTAATCATTGAATCTTATAGTTTTAATAACATCTGTACTTTGGAATAATTTCGATGAATGCATTTCATTATCAAAGTGAATATTCTGAATTATTAATGAAAATGGTTTATAGTAACTAATTTTGATAAAAGCAATATCATCTAGATGATCTGGGTATCGACTTGTTTATATTTTCTTAATATTTAAACTTTGGTATTTCCACATATTTTACTTCGTAAATTAATTGCTTTCAAAACATTGTATTTTGGAGCTTGGTTATTCTTGCAGAAGTGCGATTTAAAATACCAACATATTGCAGCGTTTAACATTACAAGAAATGAACTCTTAAAGTATTCTTTTTGCTAGGCATACAGATTTAGTACACGCCGCTTACCCAAATTCCGTCGTTTTCGGTTATTTTTGCATAACTACTCAAACAGGCGGTATTTAGCCGTTAGTTCCGTGATATCCTTAGTCATACCCTCATAACACTTTTGTAAGGCAATTTCTCATTCTTGTAAAACGTAATATCGCGGCATTTCGCAACCTTTGAATTGTCACATGTGATGGTGGGAAAATCAAGTTGAAATACAAGGGAAAATAACTTGAATGATAAAACTCCCTTAATTTTTGTGACCTCTACATCCACAATGTCCATTCCTATACTTGGTAGATTACATTTACATGATTGGCCTATAATCTTGATATCATTCTTATTGGCCTGGATTGAATTTATAATATCTATAATCACCCAGTCATTACCTTCAGTTATAATTGATGGATTTACAGTGATTACTAAATTCTTGTATAGATTCACACAAAATCCTATAAATTTAATTATTGGACATAAGAAAGTGGAATATACTCAAGATGAAGAAGAATTCACATATCTGTATATTAATCCCAATTTACCTAATCTTACAAGAAAACAATATCAAATTATGATTGATTTATTAAATGCTGATAGAATTGAAGAAATGGCTCAATTGTTTGGATATGATATTGAAAGTAGAATCCTAACAACTAAAGATAATTATTTACTTAATATCTTTCGAATCAAAGGTAAGGAAAGACCTAGAAATGGGAAAGTTATTTATTTACATCATGGTTTATTAATGAGTTGTGAAATTTGGTGTACTA
>JAKTZF010000735.1:0-18628 GCA_030705235.1 Spathaspora jeffriesii
AAGAGCTAATGTATAGCTTATATAATATGAAACATCTTGCCCTAATTATCCAGAACATTGAACTTCATCCAATACTTAACATATTGAAACCAAACACATTACAGTCATTGTATATAAACATGGTCCATCTGGGTGAGGTTCTTGAACAATCTCAGGTGGAGGAGATATTGAAGCGTCAACGAGGTTCAGTGAAAAGAATATACTTGAGCTCTGGTAACTATCAACATTCACTCAAGAGAAGGTTTGGCATATTTGAATTTGATAAAATTTTAAAGGTAAAGAATCCACAAAATTATTTCAAGGAATTACTGGATGAATTAAACCAGATTAAAACCATATTGCGGGATGAGAATTACCCCCATTTAAATCAGATAATGTTGAATATGCGGTGTTATTTTATCAAGAGATATACCAAGGATAGAATTTATATTATTCCTTGTAACAGCCTAATCGCTAGCAATAAGTCTTTAGAATACAATCTACAAGAAGGAAATCCATTTAGTGAGTTTGATAATATTTCTAAACAATCGATGTAAAAAATATAGTTCCCACTTTTTGTGGTTGTATCAATATTGGGACCTTATATAGCATCTATAGAAAGTATTACCGGTAACCCAAATAAATTCTAACTTCGTGTTTCAGCAGTTTTCAGGGCAACTATTAAACTTGACACTGGGAGAGGTTATTATGTTTGCATTGTTTTCAAAATTATGGTTTGCATTGTACCAATTGTTGTATGTATAATTGTAGTAATTATTTACTACAGTCCCTCTAGGTACCGGGATGATACCATGCTTCTTAAAGATCAACTCCAATAAATCCCCCACCAACACAAGTATACCAGCACACGCCAATACCTTAAGAATACATAATCTAGTTGCTCTTGTGTATCGATGCAACCAATCATAAAACATATAAATTGGTCTTATCAACAAGCAAGCCTTATTACCGTTCTCTTCTCTATTCTGATCCATTGTTGATAGCTTAAAGAAACCTGTTTGCATACCACAATTACACCTACAACAATTGCTATAACGCAAACCATAATTTTAAAAACAACACATACATAATAACCTCTCCTAGTGTCAAGTTCACTGATTGGCCTGAAAACGGGTGAGACACAAAGTTAAAGCTTATTTAGGGTAATACTTGCCATAGATTCTATATAAGGTCCCAATATTGATACAATCATGAATAGTGGTGTTGTATTTATTATTTAGATTGTTTAGAAATATAATAAAACTCAGTAAATGGATAGTCTTCCCGACTTTGCAACCAAATATTTGTTAGTATTTTTTCAGAATGCGATTTATTTAAGTAAATTGTATAATTACCAAATTAGAAAAGCTTAAAGAAAAGAGTATTAAAAAAATTCAAGAAAGTGGGAATTACCCATTTATAAATACTTTGAGATTAACACGTAACACAAGTTCTGTGTAATATGTAAGTTATTTTATACCAAATGCGGGATGTATGTTTACAATTGTTAACTTTGTTTTTTTGGCTGTCTGAGAAAGTACATTTTGGGTAACATGGACTAAAGATTTGTTCATTTCTTTTTCAATTACTCAATACTTTCCATGTCTTATTTCTGTTTGAATATATTCGTTCCTATGCTAACCAAGTGAATAAAACTTCGAAAGTACAATCTGGACCTTGTATTATACTGTTATTCTTCACTGTCGCGACATAATATTTGTCACATTAGGTCCTGCATATATCTTCATCCAATCAAGAATAATTAATTGACACTTACGCTTAATAGTGAAAAAAAATTTCTTGCAACTAAACAACAAGTACTAGTTCATTCCATCAATTCTTCTTATTTATTATACACAATGTTGTCACGTATTTCCAAATCCACCCTTCAAATCACGAAAAGACATTCATCAATCATTTCCGTGCATCGAGACACCAAACTTGATAATCAATCCCTTCCATTTGAATTCAATTCTGAAAATTCCAAACGGGCTCAAGAAATCATTAGTAAATATCCACCACAATATAAGAAAGGAGCATGTATGCCATTACTCGATTTAGGACAACGTCAACTTGGATTCACATCTATTTCCGTCATGAATTATGTTGCTAAATTACTTGATATGCCCCCAATGAGAGTATATGAAGTTGCTACTTTCTATACCATGTATAATAGGAAACCAATGGGGAAATATAATTTACAAGTATGTACAACTACACCATGTCAATTATGTGGTTCAGATGGAATTATGGATGCAATTAAAGATCATTTGAAGGTTAAACCAGGTCAAACTACCGCTGATGGTTTGTTTACATTACAAGAAGTGGAATGTTTGGGTGCTTGTGTAAATGCTCCTATGATTGGAATTAATGATGATTATTTTGAAGATTTAACTCCAGAATCTACTGTTGATTTATTGAAGAAGTTACAAGCAGGTGGGGAATTGAAAGTGGGGCCAGTTTTAAATAAGAGAGAGAGTTGTGAACCATTTTCAGGTCCTAAAGTTTTGTTGAATAAGGAACCTAATGATATTAGAAAGTTTACCAGGGCGGATTTATAAGTAATTACCAGTGACTCATAGCGAATTAATTCCAAAGTACTAGCTGAGCAGAAGATATTACTAATAACTTACCTAAGAACTTTAGTTACTACTTCGCTAGTAATAAGTTAGACACCTAACTAGCATTTGTATCATAAATATACTATTCACTTGTAAAGTTTTTGTATTGCATAACTTCTTATTTTTATAAGTATATCTAGAGATTTGTAACTTGTAAATATCCGGGTAACCCCAAACTTACAGTTACTGTACTAGGTTACATATCTAAGAAATCAACCGTTGTAGACTACTTTGAATTGCTTGTTAGTGACCTTGAATATCTTATTCTTGAATAAGTTCTTGTTTGGACAAGTAATCACATGATTAGTATACATGTAATATTCCAATCTGAGGATACCCCGGGCCCAGCAACATAATAAACAAGGTCAAATTGTGCAAGATATTGATTCTACAAGACAATGCTTCTTCAATGGAAGCTAAATTACTGCTTAATATTTCGACCTCAACATATCAATTATTTTTTTTTTACTTATAGTATTAAAGGATAAACTATTTATTTACAAAATCTATAGAAAACCTTACCCCAGCGAGGGTGACTGTGTTTTATTTTCCTAATTATTCAGTAATTGATCTATTGCTTTAGTGATATTTCTTGGGGAGATTAGGACCGGGTAACCCTGTCACCTTAAGTGTTATAAATCCTATCATAAGTTGATTCACATTTACTTAAAGAATTACATCTATTGTTTAAATATAGTAGCTTCACAATCTCCAATTCAATTTTGAATGTAATCAATGTGTTAACGAGATTGCGCAGATGTAAAGAAATATTTGAAACAACTTTGCGAAATACTATCAAAATATAAAAATCAAATTAACCAATATGTTAAAACTTTCTAGAAGCTTATTATTAATCAATGTAGTTGTTTGTTTACTACCAAGAAATAGAGTTATTTCTCGAATTGTACCAAGACACTTCAGTAATTACACGGTAATTATAATTCTGCAACCACGATCAACCACCTCCGCAATCGGAAAAATGTCAAGGGTCACGTGAACGCACCAAATTTCCAAAAAAGATCGCAATCAAGAAGATCCACCGCAGTTTCTTTTTCTGAGTCAATTTCATTGAAGTGTTCGTCAATAATTTCACATTTATTTAAGATATTATTCCTGGTTATATTACTACATCTAGTTGTTCCTATTACCCCTAGTTGTTCATATTAATTAAAGCATTCCTGGTTATATTAATTATTTTGTTGTATTCCTTATATACACCTAATTGTTACTTAATTACCCACAACTTCGATATTGCTAAGTTGTAACTATTCATATATTAACTATTCCTCACAACTTCGCTATCGCTCAGTTATTCGGAAATGCCCAAATCATACAGTCTCGAAACCGAACTTGTGTTCACCAAATCTGGTGATCAATACAATGCCAGTGTACCACCTCTTTATCAATCTGCCACATTCAAACAAGATTCTCTTTCATCAATGGGAGAATATGATTATACAAGATCCGGAAACCCTACTCGAACCCATTTACAAAATCATTTAGCTAAAATCATGAAGGCAAATCAAACATTTGCTGTTAGTTCCGGTATGGGATGTCTTGATATAATTACAAGATTATTAAAACCTGGCGATGAAGTTATTGCTGGAGATGATTTATATGGAGGTACTCATAGATTATTAACTTATTTACATAATAAAGGAGATTTAATTGCTCATCATTATGATACTACAAATACAGAATTAATTAAATCGAAAATTAATAATAAGATAAAGATGATTTTTTTAGAAAGTCCTACCAATCCCTTGATTAAAGTTGTTGATGTTAGATCAATTGCTGAACATGCTCATAAAGTGAATCCTGATATTATTGTCGTGTTTGATAATACTATGATGTCTCCAGTATTAATGACCCCCTTGGATTTAGGGGTAGATATTCAATATGAATCAGCTACAAAATATTTAAATGGACATCATGATATTATGGCTGGTGTTATTGCAGTGAGATCACTGCAATTGGCAGAAAGAGTATATTATGTGATAAATTCCACTGGATGTGGATTATCTCCATTTGATTCTTGGTTATTAAGTCGAGGATTAAGAACATTGGCAATTAGAGTTGAAAGACAACAAGAGAATTGTGTAAGGATTGCTAAATTCTTACATGATATAGGGTTTAAAGTACGATACCCTGGTTTGAAATCACATCCTCAATATGAATTACATAATTCAATGTGTAGAGGTTATGGAGCAGTTTTAAGTTTTGAAACTGGAAGTATTAAATTACTGGAAAAAATTGTTGAAAGTACTGATATTTTCGGTATTGCTGTTTCTTTTGGTTGTGTTAATTCTTTAATTTCAATGCCATGTAAAATGTCACATGCAAGTATTGATAAGAAAACTAGGGAAGAAAGAGAATTCCCTGAAGATTTGATTAGATTATGTATTGGTATTGAGAATGTTGATGATTTGATTGATGATTTGACCAAGGCATTGTTGAAGAGTGGTGCTGTAAAGATTAATGCCAAGGATGAATTGTTTAATGCAGTTGGATTGCAACCAAAATTATAATTGAGCCATAGGCGAAGTAGTAAAGCCAAAACTTTAGTTCGGCCGAGCCAGGGCGAAGTTGAACATTTGTTTACTTGTAACACTCAACTTAACATAGTTGCTTGTGCCATTCCGCTGAAGATGTAAAAGTCTGCGTATCAGCTCAAGTTAATCTACTTGTGTATCCAGTACAACTTTACTGATTCAACCTCATTATGGACATATCACCCTTTGGCCAATAATCCTAATTCAACAAGTATATTCTTACATTTATAATAAAGATTTTTATATTACATTAGCAACATATATCTATCAACTATACGAGTATCTCTATGTACTACTAAATTTAATAATCCCTGGAAGTATCTCTACTATCTTGGTTCAGGGTCCACCACCTGCATATAACCCACTCCCAAACAAACTCAAAATTCTCACGCGTAAATTTAAAAAATCTCAATTCAACTCCAGTCGCGTATACTGTATAACTAAGAGTAACCAATGACATTGCCACCGCTTACATCGAACGCGTTAAAGGATATCTTCTCCAGTAGTAACAAGGATCGTGTGGCCAAACCCATCATCCTTCAAGTCACCAACATCAAACATGTTGAAGGAGGATCTCGATCCTTCCGAGTCTTACTTTTTGATGGGGTTTATAGTGGACAAGGTTTAGTTGATGAATCATGTGCTTCATATTTGAAAAATAATAGTTTTGCAAGATATCAATATATTCAAGTTAATGACTTTTCAACCATCATCACTCAAAGACATATTATTCTTTTAAAAAATGTTGAAATCTTAGGTCAAGGTGAAAAAAGTGAGGGACAAGTTAAACAAATTGAACAATATTTTAAAGATCATCCAGAAGATGATTATTTAGCTATACAAAAACTGAAAGGTGATTCTGATAATTTTGTTAAACTGACGCGTTCTGAATCTCCATTTCAACAACAACCAAGTGCAAGTACTTATACTGCTCCAGTGGCTAAACCAACTGGTAATGCCCCTAGAATCACTCCAATTGAAACAATCTCGCCTTATCAAAACAATTGGACTATTAAAGCTCGTGTGTCATACAAAGGTGATCTTCGTACTTGGACAAATGCCAAGGGTACAGGACAACTCTTTAGTGTTAATTTCTTGGATGAATCTGATGAAATCAAGGCCACGGCATTCAATGAAACTGCAGAACGGATATATAATCTTGTTGAAGAAGGGAAAGTTTATTATATCTCCAAAGCTAGAATCACTACTGCCAAGAAAAAGTTTAATCATTTAACTCATCCTTATGAAATCACTTTGGAAAAAGATACTGAAATCAAACAATGTTTCGATAATGATAACAATGTTCCAAAACTTCATTTCAATTTTGTTAAACTTGATAGAATTCAAGATCTTGATCAAAATGCCATCATTGATGTCATTGGTGCATTGAAAATCGTCAATGAACCATTTAAAATCACTGCCAAATCAACAGGTAAAGAATTCGATAGAAGAAATATCACTATTGTTGATGAAACTGGGTTTGCTATTGAAATGGGACTTTGGAATAATACCGCAGTAGATTTCAATATTGAACAAGGTTCAATCATTGCCTTTAAAGGATGTAAAGTTCAAGATTTCAATGGAAGATCATTAACTTTGACCCAACAAGGTTCAGTTATCCCTAACCCTGAAACCCCCGAAGCATATCAATTAAAGGGTTGGTATGATAATCAAGGTATTAATGAAAGTTTCAAAAGTTTAAAAGTAGAATCAACAACAACAAATTCATTTGATACAAGAAAATTAATTGCTCAAGCTCAAGATGAAAATTTAGGTAAGAGTGAAAAACCAGATTATTTCACCGTCAAGGCAACAATTTCATTCACAAAACCTGAAACGTTTGCCTATCCTGCCTGTCCCAACACCGTAGCAAGTTCTCAAACTACCCGAGCCAATGCATGTAACAGAAAGCTTGTGGAACAACCAACTGATGGAACTTGGAGATGTGAACGATGTGATATCAATTATGAACAACCAAGTTATAGATATATTTTCAATTGTGCTATAATGGATGAAAGTGGACAAATTTGGATCACATTATTTGATGCAGAAGCTAAGAAATTATTTAATATGGATGCTGGAGATTTAATTAAAATTCAACAAGAAAATGTTGATGAATTTAATGATAAAATTGCTAGTATTACATTTAAAGAATATCTGTTTAGAATTAGAGCAAGACAGGATACTTATAATGATCAATTGAGAGTAAGATATCAAGCCGTGGGGGTTGATTTACTTGATTATAATGCTGAGTGTGAATTCTTATGTAAAGAATTGGATCAATTACTTAATTAGCTTGAACTGCTGCTCCTAGTATATATGTATTTCTTCTTTGTTTATTTTTGTTTATTTGTTTATTTTGATCATGTACCAAATGCTATCTGATAATTATTTCTTCGTATTCTGCAAGTACTTCTTTGTCTCTTGTTTGCTTGCTAATAATTAGTCAATTCTCAGGTAAATATTCTTTGATAATCTGTATTCATTCAATTTATTAATCTGTCATCTTCTACACTCTTTGATTTGCATAAATTGTTTGTCTATTAACTGATTATGAGTTAATTTACTGACTTTAACTAGTAATCAATTACAACTCTTTGATAATCTATATGTATTTGTTTATTTGGCAATATTTAATTGAACCAGGAATCACCCACAACTCTAAAATCTACGTGCTTGCTAATAATTCGTCAACTTATTAACTTTTAACCAATAATCACGCATCAAATCATTAACAACTCTCTGACCTCTAGTAATCATCAACTTATTAACAAACTGATTAATATCCCCCTCACTCAATATCACCTTCCCCTGATGATTATTCCGTTCAAGATAATATAATAACCAACTTTTAAACTCTCTAGGGAACTTCCCAATCAAATTCCGAAACAAAGTATAATAATACTCTAATGCAGATCGAGGTGAATTTATAAATCCCATCATTAACAGACTTACCAAGTGATAACCCATAGGGAACTCGTCAATTAAACTATTCATGAGATAATTCCGAACTTGATGTTCTTGATGACTTGCTCTTTTTAACATGATGAAATTATTCCAAAATTTAATCACGGCTTTTATGATGAATGTTTCATGATAAGTTCTTAAACTAATCATGGCATATTTGATAACTTTAGTCAGGAATAATGAACTTGATATAATCAACCCAGGGGTGATTTCTAAAATCGTAGAGAACATCTCAATTGAACTCTTGATTAAATCAATATCGGTTTCTAATACTTGATACATGTCACCAAAGGTAGGTATAAGTATCATATCTAAATCTCCAGGGGTCAAGTCTCGTTTGTTGGTGATAACCACCGTTTCTATCAATTTATAAATATATGGAATGGATTGGATATTACATTTAGTGATTTTAACAATTAAATATTGGAATATTACCTGGTAGTCAAATTTAAAAGGACCATTTATAACTTCAGTCAATCCACATTTAAGTATATTACAACATTTTTCTGTGATTATTGTTTTCTGAATTAATGGTTGGGACAGCAATGAAAATTGATCAAGTAATGATAATATCATGGGTTTTATCGAGAGAAGATCTTCACCCCAATATGAATTATATTGATTTATTTGTTCTTGAGTTAAATAATCTTCAACTTCTTCAGGTATAAGTGTAGCATTCCCAATTTCATATATACAACTTAAAAGTGACGTCATATATTCTTCATCAATATCTTGACATTGTTGAATGTGTAATAACAATTGATATATCCTATCTCCAAGCTCTACCGGGTTTTTAACCAGAGCAGCAATGGAAATATATGAATGGGTTAATCTCTCTCTGATTAAATTATCAAAATTGGGATTCTTGATCATTTCAAATACAATTAATTGTAAATTAGGTAAAAATTCAATTAATTTAGGTTGAGAATCTTGACATATTTTAAGAATTGTTCTTGATGAAATCAATGATAATTGAGCATGGGAATTCTTTAATATCATCAGAAATAAGAAATTAAACACCGTGGCAAGATATTCACTTCCTATTTCACTTCGAAAGAAGAAATAAAGACAGGATAATAAATTAAGTAATGTGATGCTTATTTGATGATTCATATAATTAGGAATAGTTTCTATAGTTTCAATTAACCCCTGACTGAAAAACCCATTGATTAAAGGAACTAATGTAGTCATGCTATATTCATCATCATAAAATCGTAAATCATCTGTTATTTTGAAAATTAAATATAATCCAGTTTCTAAATCATTAATACAATCAGGATTATTCTTTAATTGGATTAAATTGGTGGTTATAATTTCACACAAGGTGGAATAAATCGGAGTTTGAATCAATGAATAAAATAAGATAAACAATTCAGCAATTTGATTTCGATATTGAAAAAATTCCTTAGAAGGGTTTACAAGTTGAGCCTTTTTGAAATATATTTGACTTATTTCCAGAAATATTACTGTTTTTCGATTATGAAATCTAGCAAGGGTTTCTGGATCAAATATTATATCACTTATAGCATCAGAATCATCAATGAATGTATCGGCCAACTCTTGCCAAAAAGGAATCAATTGTTCACTTACTGTTTCATCCAGGATAGCCATTCCGGGGAAATCCGTCAATTTGAAAATCACAACCTGGAGAATATTATAAATTGAATCATTAAGAATGTTTCGTGAGATATAAACAAGATTAATTGAAAGATAGGCAATTATTAAATTGATAAAATTTTCAATTTCCAGATTATACAATTGAGAAAATTCCAAATCTTGACAGAGATTAATAAAATTCATCCCAAATTTACCCTGAGTGAATAATAATTCCGAGATATGTTGTTTGAAAGTATTGATTAATCTGGGGATATTCTCAAGGAATTCCGCCAAAACTGTGAATGATTTATTGTAAATTTCCATTTCTTCTATATCCACATTATCTTGAAAGAATTTAAGAACATACAGGACAAATATATCCATATCTTCATGAGAATAACGCTGGGTTGAATTTCCCTCAGCCGTGGAAATATAAATCACCAATGAAGTTATACAATCCAACAGCAATAACTTGGTTGAATAAGGTAATGATTCTATACTGGATAAATATTGATATAATAACTTATAATGTTGAAATAATGTAGAATTAATTTTATCATGTAATTCAGGAGAATTGTTAGAGTCTTTGGTTATATCTTCAAGAATTATCGACAAGAACAATAAAATTAACTCTAATTGATGTTTATCTTGTAAGGAATAAACTATTTCTTTCATTGGTTGTTCAGATCCAACCATTGTCGATAACAATTTTACAACTGGATCTTGCACAAATCTGGGGAAATATTTCATATAAATCAAGGACAAATTGCTGAGCAACTTCTTAATAATGAATAAATTCTCGTCATATCCCTGCTGAATCAATTGTAATAAATTTAAAACTATAGTATTGAAAATCTCATCAACTTCTTGTAAATTATGATTATTGAAATAAACAGTTAATGTTAACGCACCAAAATATTTAACATTCTTTTGGGGATTTTGCAAAAGTTCAATTCCAAGAAGGTAACCTTGTTCACTTCGTTGATATGTTTGTAATCGTTCTTGAACTGAAGATATTTGTGCAGAATCATGAGAAGAATAAAGAACATCAATATCCTAAAATTATTAGTATAAAGAAACTTAAACGACAAACTGACATTGACATACCTCTATGACTTGTCGTATATCCAATACTGTTGACATGAATAGACAATCCCTAGCAATTCTTCAATTGTTAGATCAAACTATACTCCGTTAATATTAAGATTTTCTTTTGGCGACAGTCACGTGTAAAATGACGTGCGAGCGGAAATATTTTTTTTTGAATCTCCGGTCACATGATCTCATTTCCCGCCCCGCCACTAATCAAAAAGATCGAATGACAACCGAGCAGGTTAAGGGAAGAGAAGGACAAAAAAAGAAAACCTTCTTTTTATTCAACAATTTTGAAATAGTTAACATAACAAGTTAGATTTCCCTAACAAGATATCGAACTAAGTGAATAAATACATATAGATAATACTTCCACAACTACTACCTCCTACTGAAATACATTGTTTCCTTTGATTATGCGTAGAGTATCTCGTGCCCAATGTGCCAACTGTACATGTTCTCCAGGTTTATTAACTAGGTCACGTCGAACATCAGCAGTATTTGCCAAAAGAATTAGTCTTTCAAGAGAAAACTCAACTGGTAGTGGATTACATGATTCTAGGAAAAATTCCGTCTTTACATTAACTCCAGCTTCCTTATGTTTACCTGAAGCTAAAGAAGTCAATACTAGTAAACGTTTAGAATCTTTAAGACGTCAAATGTTACTGCATGACTTGGCAGTATATATTGTTCCTTCAGAAGATCAACATCAATCTGAATATGTTAGTTTATTTGATCAGAAAAGAAGTTTTATTAGTGGGTTTTCTGGTAGTGCTGGTGTGGCTATTATTACTCGAGATTTAAATAATTTTAGTGATATACCTCAGGGAAATGCTGCATTACTGACTGATGGAAGATATTTCACTCAAGCTATTGATGAGTTGGATTTTAATTGGACTTTGTTGAAACAAGGTGCTAAAGATCAACTTTCTTGGGAAGAATGGACTATTGATCAAGCTATTCAATTGAATTTGGATAGTGGAATTAAAGTAAATATTGGGGTTGATCCAAGATTATTTTCTTATAGATTTGTGGAAAATTTTAAAAGTTTAATTGAAAAAAAACTTAAACTTAATAAGAAAATTGAACTTGAATTAATTCCAGTTGAAGATAATTTAATTAATAAAATTTGGGAAGAATTTGAAGAATTACCTCCAGCTGCTACAACCAATGAAATTAAATCTTTAGATGTAAGCTTTACAGGTCAAGACACTAATGATAAGATTAAAGCTATTAAACTGGCATGTTTCAAAAATAATATCGAAGGTATTGTTGTGACGGCATTAGATGAAGTTGCTTGGATATTGAATTTACGAGGTCAAGATATTGAATATAATCCTGTGTTTTATAGTTTTATGATTATTACCAAGGATGTAATTAAAGTATTTGTTGATGAATGGAGATTATCCCCTGAGATCAAGTCACAATTGAAAACCAATAATATTGAACTTGAACCATATGGAAATTTCTATTCACAATTAAATATCATATCAAAGGAATTCACTGTTAATAATAAACAATTTTTCATTCCCGATAATTCCAATTGGGAAGTTGTACGTAATTTGAAATGTCCATTTATACAAAAACTTTCTCCAGTGGAAGAATTAAAGGGAATTAAAAATCAAACTGAATTAACTGGTGCTAAAATTGCCCATTTAAAGGATGGAAGAGCATTAATTAAATTCTTTGCTTGGTTAGAAGATCAATTAATTAATAAACAAGAATTACTTGATGAAATTGAAGCTGATGATAAATTAACTGAATTTAGAAAACAAGAAGATAATTTTGTTGGTTTGTCATTTGCCACTATAAGTGCTACTGGATCTAATGGAGCTATTATTCATTATAAACCCGCTAGAGGACAATGTGCAACGATTAACCCCGGGAAAATATATCTTAATGATTCAGGATCTCAATTCTTAGAAGGAACAACTGATACCACGAGAACCATTCATTTGGAAACACCAACCAGTGAAGAAAAGAGAAATTATACTTTAGTATTAAAGGGAAATATTGCTCTTGCCACCTTGAAATTCCCAGAGAATACCACAGGTAATTTAATTGATTCAATAGCTAGACAATATCTTTGGAAATATGGTATTGATTATGGTCATGGAACTTCACATGGTATAGGAGCTTATTTGAATGTTCACGAGGGACCAATTGGAATAGGTCCTCGTCCTAGTGCTGCAGCAAATGCTTTAAAACCAGGACATTTAATTTCAAATGAACCTGGGTTTTATGAAACTGGAGAATATGGAATTAGATTAGAAAATGTTATGTTTGTCAAGGAAAGTGGATTGAGTTATAATGGAAGAAATTTTTATGAATTTGAAACTATTACTCGAGTACCATTTTGTAAGAAATTAATTGATCATACTATATTAACTGAAGAAGAATTAGCATGGTTAAATAATTATCATGCTACAATTTGGGAGGAATTAAGTGGGACTTTTGAAAAAGACAGTATTGTTTATAAATGGTTAAAGAGAGAAACTGAACCATTAGCTTTATCTACATAGAAAGGTATATATATAGATATTAATTATTCCTCGAAAAGTATTTGAATTTCTTCAATTCTTCTCTTTCTTCTTTCTTCTTCTTCTGCTGCAACAGCTTCACCAATTTGTTTCTTTCTTTCTTGAATCTTTAACATTTTAGTTTCAATACTATTCTCCATAATAAATCTAACCACTTTAACCGTTTCATTCTGACCAATTCTATGGATTCTATCAATTGCTTGATCTTCTATACTTGGAGACCACCAAGGATCCATCATAAATGCTCTAGAGGCCGTGGTAAGATTTAATCCCACACCACCTGCTTTTAATGAAAGTAATAAAATTGCGATTTTACCATTGGTCAATTCTTGATTGAAATTATCAAGTAATGTTTGTCGTTCTTTTAAATTCAATCTTCCATCGAATTTATAAATAATGAAATCATCATCTTGTTGAACCTTGAGTTCAGTTTCAATTATATCTAAATATGAAGAAAATTGTGAGAAAACAATGACTTTCAGATTAGGTGTTTGAGATTTTATATCATGTAAATGTTTAACTAGTGCTTGGATTTTCGATGATGTACGATTAGGATCATATAGGTATAGTTGGAATTGATAATTTGTATCCAGATCAGTTTGTTTATTATGAAATCGGATTTCATTCGCTGTAGTTTTTTGATTTCTTAATCGAAATAATTTATATTTCGAAATTGGTTCTCGACAAGTTGGACATTTCTTTGATGTTGTTGGGAAATCAAGATGTTCAAGAAGACATGTTAGACAATAACTATGTCCACATGGTGTGATTGTCATTTCTCCAAATGGGATAGGAGATTGGGTACATATTGAACATTCAGAGTTTTCAAGATCAACTTTAGGATATAATGAATACATAAGTTTCTTAACTTGATGATCATTTTCAAATCGACTTTGTTCTTGTTGTCGTTCTTTAATAGATTTTAAAAATTTCTTCATTTCTTCATCCAGTTCTAAATCAATAATATCATCATCCATTTCATGAGCACCACCAATCAAATCCATATGACAACATACTTGTCGTAAACGTAAGATATGAGTTAGGATTTGTGTATATTGTCGTAACAATTGTCCTGATTTCAACCCCTCGCTAAATGAATTGAATGCTCTAGCTTTGAAATATCCATATAATTTTTCTTCTTGTTCATTGAATTTAATTTCTTCAATTGTAACCATCTTACTTGGTAATTCAACAAGTGGATTCCCATCACGTCCTTTCATAGCCTTGGTTCTTCGCAAGAAAATAGGTTCTAATATCGATTTAATCACATCCAAAGTCTGGGAAATCTTTCTCTCTTCAAAGGGTAAAGTAACAAATGTCTTCCAATATGAAAAATTACTCCATGGATCTAATTGAAGAAATTTCGTAAATGAATATAAATCATCAAGTCTATTGACAATGGGTGTCCCGGTTAAGATCCATTTCCGACTCAGTTGTAATTCATATAATGATTTGGCAGTTTTGGTGTTTCTATTACGTATATTATGTCCCTCGTCAATTATAATTCTAAAGAACTTTACAGAATAAAGACCTATGAGGGGTAACTCTCCTTGTTCGTTTCTAGATCGAGCCACTCGAGTGAATTCATTTAAAACTGTACCATATGTTGTAATCAAAACTGTAGGGATCTTGGAATTAGAACATAGGGACCAGGTTAAATCAGATTCTATTTCATCTCCATAATATAATTTACAGAAATTCTTAGGACTATTATTACATCTTTCAAATTCTTGTTTCCATTGGGATAAAAGAGACATCGGTACTACAATCAAAGTAGTCTTCGATGCATATGGTTTGAACGATTCATCTGGGTTTGTATCACATGGAACTGAATTTATTAATGCCAATGCAGAAATGGTTTTCCCTAATCCCATTTCATCAGCAAGTATCCCTCCTCTTAAACTAGTCTTGATTATTGGTTTATCAATTGAAAGTTCTCCATTATATGTATTGGCATAGAAGAATTTATCGTATCTTTCTTGATTTTGAACTCCTCCAAATGATCTATCTATAGGCCACTTGTACTTTCTCCAAAGTGGATTCATGGTCCCTGATTCATTCTCTTCAATATCCTTCCTTGACTGAGTGGACAACCCATGTTCAGAAGAAAGTTTATCTAAAGTACTGATTTCATTCTCTCTAGTTAACATCCATGATAATCCATGTTTTTGATAAGTCCGTAATTCCAAATTGAAATTCTCTGAAGGTGGAACAGTTGTATCAGGAAGACTTTCAAATAATTTCGATTGATTATTGGCTTGATAGAACTGTTTAAGTTGATCTAAATTTAGTTCATGTTCCGGTGATCCCTGCACTGGTTGATTCTCCTCATCAGAATCAAGATTGATTGGTTCCTCTGGCTCTGCTTCATCTCCATTATGAGACAACAGAACTGGCTTGATACAAAGTCGTTCAAACAATCGAGAAATCGAATATTGACGTAATCTCAATGCAGCCTCGCCATCAGTCTCACTCGTTACATGAAACCCACTCAGTTTTGTCAGTTTACTTGTCAACTTCTTAGGATTATTATCAATCTTAACTTCTAATGAATCTAAATTCTTAACAAAACCAGTATTTTTCAAAAACACATCAATTTGAATTAGGAAAGAATCAGCAGTAGATAATCTTCTCTTAGTACCTTCAAGAACCGTGACATCAAACCTAGCAATATCTAAGTCAATCAAAGGAGAAAATATTCTTGTTATATCTTCAGGAATTCTGGCTATTTCTCTACCTCCATATTGATCAATTGTAGATAATCGTATAATTGAACTTGATTTCATGGAAGAATTCTTGGGTATTAATCGTTTTAATGAAAGCTGTTCTGCATATTTCAAGGGGGCGAATGTAGGACGGGTAGCCCATGCTTGAACATCAATTGATCCTATATATCGATCCCAGCTGTTCAGAGCCACTTCTTTCTGGTATGCTTGTGAAGCAATATGGATTCGTTTATTAAGAGAACTTAATTGATCCGAGACATCCTCTTGGGTTCTCTTTTGAGTTAGTTCAGGAGATTCTGATATTTCATCAGAAGTTGGTAATAAATCATTAATGTCAGGAGGACATGTTAGTAATTCAGAAATTGCTTGATTCACTGGATCAGGACCTATTGAGTACTTTTTGTATAGATACGATAGTATTGGAGGAGATACATCTCCTACTGTGTTTGATATCTCCCTTTTGAATTGATCAAGAGATAGTACCTGTGACGCGCTTGCAGGTTGTTCATCCAGGTCATCATCTTCATCTTCCACAAATAATGAAGTATTGGACGAGAGCACAGTATTCCCGGTAGTTGATTCATCTTGTAGCAACGGCGTGTCAATTTGTTCCTTTGCAACGAAGAACCGTTTTTTAGTCACAGACATTGGCTCATTGTAGGGTTCAATAGTACAGTTTTTTTTTTTGCGATCTTCAAATGTGCATAATTTAACAGTAGGGAATTTGCACTTGGTGGAAATTTTTTTTTATGACTTTTCGGTTGAGTACAACGTGCTGGTAGCGCATGGCAAACTGATAGAATATGTAGATTTGGTATACCCAAACCTTCAATCGATTGCTGAAAGTGAGTTTGTATTACGTGATCATATTACACGTAGAGTAAAACTTGTGAGCTCTTTCGTGCTATATTTATTCTAGAAACATCGTTCTAAACTAAGTCACTAGTTACTATCTACTTACTGTCTTGTCTGTATTCCATTCAAGATTGTTTCCAAGGCAATATTATATTTCAATCGTTAGCATACTAAAGGATTTTTATTGAAAAACTAAAGTAACTAAAGCCAAACCATGACTATTGTAGAATAAATAATATAAGTGATCAGTATATCTTAGCTGTAATTTAATATGCTACTTTCAAGTTGTCAAAGTTTTGCAGCCGACCAAGAAAAAATACACAATTGCCCAATACCGAAAAAACAAACTTGGTTGCAAATAGCTTTTCACAAACATAACCACCTCCAAACCTTATATTCTAATAGTATATAAATGAGTTCAACTGGAGGATCCACACAAGGTCCTGCATTACCCAACCAACCTTTAGGCCCCCCAACTGAAACCCCCGAAACAACAGGAAGAGGTGAAAATGAAGAATCTCAACCACAAATATCAGACGCCCAATATCAAGCCTTATTGACAAAAATTAATACTTTAGAGAAAGAAATCTCCCAGGTTAGATTGATGAATGAATGGAAACTGCTAGGAACACAGTTACAGGTAACAATCATCCTTAATGAGATAAATTCGGAGTTATTAAGGCGCCTAGTAGCTCCTCCAATTGAAAACATTCCTATTGGTGCCATCCGGGCAGTGTGAACTAAATTACAAATTGAAAACTTAGAACCTGAGTCTAATGTTGAGTTAGACAAAAGAGAAAAGGCTATTAGCCTCAGTTTCTTCAATTTCTAATGTAATTCTATTTGTTAACACTGCCCTCGTGCTTTTTTCAAGTGGAGGAGCGACTTGACGCCTTAATAACTCAGCATTTATCTCAGTAAGGATGGTTGTTACTTGCATAGGTGTTCCAAGTAGTCTCCATTCATTAATTGATCTAACCTGAATTATTTCCTTCTCTAAAGTCGTAATTCTTGTCAATAAGGCTTTATATTCTGCATTTGATATTTGTGGTTCAGCTTGTTGATCTTCACCAGTTCTAGATGTTTGAGTGTCTTCAGTTGGGGTGCCCAAAGGTTGGTTGAATAATCTAGGACCTTGTGTGGTTCCTCCAGTTGAACCTATTGATGTACTATTAGAATATAAGTTTTGTAGGTGGGTATGTTTGTGAAAAGCTATTTGCAACCAAGTTTGTGTTTTCTTTATTGGACAGTAATATCTGAAGTATTTGTTCCTTGTACAAACTCTATGTTTTTACCATTTGCAGGTTATTGAATACTGAGCTACGGTTTAATTCATTGCAGTAACAAGGGTAATAGCTCTCTTGTGAAACTATCATCATCATTTGATCAAACGACTGCAAATGAACTCCAACTATCGTTAGTTAAGTATTTAATTCAAGTACACATAATTGAAAAATGTAAACTATTGTAGATAGTAATCCCTTGAAACTTTCATGTTTTTACAATACCAGCACCAAGTTTAGATTGCATGTTATATCATTTGGAAATTCATCGAGCAATATCGTATTAACAAACTTCTTCAACGGTATACAATTTAATCAAATAAGTCATATTCAAAAGATTTATTGTCGTTGACAGAGCTTAGCGTATTGCAGGGAATAATACAAATATCCTCTTTATTATATCTTTTGATAAAATAA
>JAKTZF010000736.1:0-18471 GCA_030705235.1 Spathaspora jeffriesii
AAGAGCTAATGTATAGCTTATATAATATGAAACATCTTGCCCTAATTATCCAGAACATTGAACTTCATCCAATACTTAACATATTGAAACCAAACACATTACAGTCATTGTATATAAACATAGTACATCTGCGTGAGGTTCTTGAACAATCTCAGATGGAGAAGATATTGAAGCGTCAACGAGGTTCATTGAAAAGAATATACTTGAACTGTGGTGACTATCAACATTCACTCAAGAGAAGGTTTGGCATATTTGAATTTGATAAAATTTTGAAGGTAAAGAATCCACAAAATTATTTCAAGGAATCATTGGATGATTTAAACCAGATTAAAACCATGTTACGGGATGAGAATTACCCCCAATTGAATCAGATATTATTGAATATGCGGTGTTATTTTATCAAAAGATCTACCAAGGACAGAATATATATTATTCCTTGTAACGGCCTAATTTCTAACAATAAGTCATTGGAAAATATTCTTGAACATTATCCATTTAATGAGTATTATTATATTTCTAAACAATCGATGTAAAAAATATAGTTCCCACTTTTTGTGGTTGTATCAATATTGGGACCTTATGTAGCATCTATAGAAAGTATTACCCCCAAATAAATTTTAACTTCGTGTTTCACCAGTTTTCAGGGCAACCATTCAACTTGACACTGGGAGAGATAATGAAGGTGTTGTTATAAAAATTGTGGTTGGAATTATGACAATTGTGCAAACAGGTTTCTTCAAGGTAGCAAAAATGGTAGATACGAAAAGAGAAAGACAAGTAAACGACTTAGACCTCCACGCTTCATACCATTGATAAACTAGATAAAACGGGTATGCTAACCATGAAGCGTGGTTAAGGTCCACGTCGTCTACTTGCCTTTCCCATTCCCATTCCGTATCTACCATTTTTGAAACCTTAAAGAAACCGGTTTTGCATACCATAATTATATATACCACAATTGCCACAATGCAAACCACAATTTCAACAATAACACATACATAATAACCTCTCCTAGTGTCAAGTTCACTGATTGGCCTGAAAACGGGTGAGACACAAAGTTAAAGCTTATTTGGGGTAATACTTGCCATCGATTCTATATAAGGTCCCAATATTGATACAATCATGAGTAGTGGGTGTTGTATTTATTATTTAGATTGTTTAGAAATATAATAAAACTCAGTAAATTGATAGTCTTCCCAACTTTGCAACCAAATATTTGTTAGTATTTTTTCAGAATGCGATTGATTGAAATAAATTGAATAATTACCAAATTAGAAAAGATTAAAGAAAAGAGTATAAAAAAAATTCAAGAAAGTGGGAGTTACCCATTTATAAATACTTTGAGATTAACACGTAACACAAGTTCTGTGTAATTTGTAACTTATTTTATACCAAATGCGGGATGTATGTTTACAATTGTTAACAGTGTTTTTTTGGCTGTCTGAGAAAGTACGTTTTGGGTAACATGGAGCAAAGATTTGTTCATTTCTTTTTCAATTACTCAATACTTTCCCTGTCTTATTTCTGTTTGAATATATTCGTTGTTATGCTAACCAAGTGAATAAAACTTCGAAAGTACAATCTGGACCTTGCATTCTAATCTACTACTGTTATTCCCCAATGTCGCGACATAGTATTTGTCACATTAGGTCCTGCATATATCTCCATCCAATCAAGAATAATTAATTGACACTTACGCTTAATAGTGAAAAAAAATTTCTTGCAACTAAACAACAAGTAAGTAGTTCACTGAATTAATTCTTCCTATTTATTATACACAATGTTATCACGTATTTCCAAATCCACCCTTCAAATCACGAAAAGACATTCGTCAATCATTTCCGTGCATCGAGACACCAAACTTGATAATCAATCCCTTCCATTTGAATTCAATTCTGAAAATTCCAAACGGGCTCAAGAAATCATTAGTAAATATCCACCACAATATAAGAAAGGAGCATGTATGCCATTACTCGATTTAGGACAACGTCAACTTGGATTCACATCTATTTCCGTCATGAATTATGTTGCTAAATTACTTGATATGCCCCCAATGAGAGTATATGAAGTTGCTACTTTCTATACCATGTATAATAGGAAACCAATGGGGAAATATAATTTACAAGTATGTACCACAACACCATGTCAATTATGTGGTTCAGATGGAATTATGGATGCAATTAAAGATCATTTGAAGGTTAAACCAGGTCAAACTACCGCAGATGGTTTGTTTACATTACAAGAAGTGGAATGTTTGGGTGCTTGTGTAAATGCACCAATGATTGGAATTAATGATGATTATTTTGAAGATTTAACTCCAGAATCTACCGTTGATTTATTGAAGAAATTACAAGCAGGTGGGGAATTGAAAGTGGGGCCAGTTTTAAATAAGAGAGAGAGTTGTGAACCATTCTCAGGTCCTAAAGTTTTGTTGAATAAGGAACCTAATGATATTAGAAAGTTTACCAGGGCGGATTTATAAGTGACTCAACTCTACCAAATTAATTGCAAAGTAATAGCTAAGCAGAAGATATTACTTATACCTTATCTAAGAACTTTAGTTACTACTTCGCTAGTAATAAGTTAGACACTAACTAGCATTTGTATCATAAATATACTATTCACTTGTAAAGTTCTTGTATTTCATAACTTCTTATTTTTATAAGTATATCTAGAGATTTGTAACTGTAAATATCCGGGTAACCCCAAACTTACAGTTACTTATCTAAGAAATCAGCCGTTGTAGGCTACTTTGAATTGCTTGTTAGTGATCTTGAATATCTTGTTCTTGAATAAGTTCTTCGTAGGCCAAGTATTCCCATGACTAGTATACATGTAATATTCCAATCTACGGATAACCCGAGCCAACAATATAATAAACAAGTTTAAATTGACCACGGTATTGATTCTACAAAATAATGCTTCTTCAATGGAAGTTAAATTAGTATCTGTTTGATAGTCCAACCACAAGAAATAAATTATTCAGTAATTGATCTATCGATTTAGTGTTATTTCCTGGAGAGATTTTGTCCGGGTAACCCCATCAACTTAAGTGTTATAAATCCTATCATAACTTGATTTACATTTACTTAAAGAATTATATCTATTGTATAAATATATTAGCTTCACTATCTTCAAATCAATTCTGAATGTAATCAAAGTGACAATGAGATTGCGTAGATCAATGGAAATATTTGAAATAACTTTGCGAAATACTATCAAAATATAAAAAATCAAATTAACCAAAATGTTTTGTTAAAACTTTCTAGAAGCTTATTATTTATCAATGTAGTTGTTTACTACCAAGAAGCAGAGCTATCTTACTAATTGTAACAAGACTAAAGTAATTACACGGTAATTATGATTCTGCAACCACATTCAACCACCTCCGCAATCGGAAAAATGTCAAGGGTCACGTGAACGCACCAAATTTCCAAAAAAGATCGCAATCAAGAAGATCCACCGCAGTTTCTTTTTCTGAGTCAATTTCATTGAAGTTTCGTCAATAATTTCACATTTATTCAAGATATTATTCCTGGTAATATTACTACATCTAGTTGTTCCTATTACCCCTAGTTGTTCATATTAATTATTTTGTTGTATTCCTTATATACATCTAATTGTTACTTAATTACCCACAACTTCGTTATTGCTAAGTTGTAACTATTCATACATTAACTATTCCTCACAACTTCGCTACGCTCAGTTATTCGGAAATGCCCAAATCCTACAGTCTCGAAACCGAACTTGTGTTCACCAAATCCGGTGATCAATACAATGCCAGTGTGCCACCTCTTTATCAATCTGCCACATTCAAACAAGATTCTCTTTCATCAATGGGAGAATATGATTATACAAGATCAGGAAACCCTACTCGAACCCATTTACAAAATCATTTAGCTAAAATCATGAAGGCAAATCAAACATTTGCTGTTAGTTCCGGTATGGGATGTCTTGATATAATTACAAGATTATTAAAACCTGGAGATGAAGTTATTGCTGGAGATGATTTATATGGAGGTACTCATAGATTATTAACTTATTTACACAATAAAGGAGATTTAATTGCTCATCATTACGATACTACAAATACAGAATTAATTAAATCGAAAATTAACAATAAAATAAAGATGATTTTTTTAGAAAGTCCTACCAATCCCTTGATTAAAGTTGTTGATGTTAGATCAATTGCTGAACATGCTCATAAGGTGAATCCTGATATTATTGTCGTGTTTGATAATACTATGATGTCTCCAGTATTAATGACACCCTTGGATTTAGGGGTAGATATTCAATATGAATCAGCTACAAAATATTTGAATGGACATCATGATATTATGGCTGGTGTTATTGCAGTAAGATCACCGCAATTGGCAGAAAGAGTATATTATGTGATAAATTCCACTGGATGTGGATTATCTCCATTTGATTCTTGGTTATTAAGTCGAGGATTAAGAACATTGGCAATTAGAGTTGAAAGACAACAAGAGAATTGTGTAAGGATTGCTAAATTCTTACATGATATAGGTTTTAAAGTACGATACCCTGGTTTGAAATCACATCCTCAATATGAATTACATAATTCAATGTGTAGAGGATATGGAGCAGTTTTAAGTTTTGAAACTGGAAGTATTAAATTACTGGAAAAGATTGTTGAAAGTACTGATATTTTCGGTATTGCTGTTTCATTTGGTTGTGTTAATTCTTTGATTTCAATGCCATGTAAAATGTCACATGCAAGTATTGATAAGAAAACCAGGGAGGAAAGAGAATTCCCGGAAGATTTGATTAGATTATGTATTGGTATTGAGAATGTTGATGATTTGATTGATGATTTAACCAAGGCATTGTTGAAGAGTGGTGCTGTGAAGATTAATGCCAAGGATGAATTGTTTAATGCAGTTGGATTGCAACCAAAATTATAATTGAGCTATAGCAAGATTTACTTTAGCCGAGCAAAACTTTAGTTCGGCCGAGCCACAGCGAAGTTAAACATTTGTTTTTTTGTAACACTCAACTTAAGATAGTTGCTTGTGCCATTCAGCTGAAGATGTAAAAGTCTGCTTATCATTCAGCTGAAGTTAATCTACTCCAGTACAACTTTACTGGTTCAACTTTATTGGTTCAACCTCACTATGGACATATCACCCTTTGACCAATAATCCTAATTTAACAAGTATATTCTTATATTTAAAATAAAGATTTTTATATTACATTAGCAACATATATCTATCAACTATACCAGAGTCTCTATATAATTTAGTTTAACAATCCCTATAGGTATCTCTACTTGATTCAGGGTCCACCACCTGCATATAACCCACTCCCAAACAAACTCAAAATTCTCACGCGTAAATTTTAAAAATCTCAATTCAACTTCAGTCGCGTATACTATATAACTAAGAGTAACCAATGACATTGCCACCGCTTACATCGAACGCGTTAAAGGATATCTTCTCCAGTAGTAACAAGGACCGTGTGGCCAAACCCATCATCCTTCAAGTCACCAACATCAAACATGTTGAAGGAGGATCTCGATCCTTCCGTGTCTTACTTTTCGATGGAGTTTATAGTGGACAAGGTTTAGTTGATGAATCATGTGCTTCATATTTGAAAAACAATAGTTTTGCAAGATATCAATATATTCAAGTCAATGATTTTTCAACCATCATCACTCAAAGACATATTATTCTTTTAAAAAATGTTGAAATCTTAGGTCAAGGTGAAAAAAGTGAGGGACAAGTTAAACAAATTGAACAATATTTTAAAGATCATCCAGAAGATGATTATTTAGCTATACAAAAACTGAAAGGTGATTCTGATAATTTTGTTAAACTGACGCGTTCTGAATCTCCATTTCAACAACAACCAAGTGCAAGTACTTATACTGCACCCGTGGCTAAACCAACTGGTAATGCCCCTAGAATCACTCCAATTGAAACAATCTCGCCTTATCAAAACAATTGGACTATTAAAGCTCGTGTATCTTACAAAGGTGATCTTCGTACTTGGACAAATGCCAAGGGTACAGGACAACTCTTTAGTGTCAATTTCTTGGATGAATCTGATGAAATCAAGGCCACGGCATTCAATGAAACTGCAGAACGGATATATAATCTTGTTGAAGAAGGTAAAGTTTATTATATTTCCAAAGCTAGAATCACAACTGCTAAGAAAAAGTTTAATCATTTAACTCATCCTTATGAAATCACTTTGGAAAAAGATACTGAAATCAAACAATGCTTCGATAATGATAACAATGTTCCAAAACTTCATTTCAATTTTGTAAAACTTGATAGAATTCAAGATCTTGATCAAAATGCCATCATTGATGTCATTGGTGCATTGAAAATCGTCAATGAACCATTTAAAATCACTGCTAAATCAACAGGTAAAGAATTCGATCGTAGAAATATTACTATTGTTGATGAAACTGGGTTTGCTATTGAAATGGGACTTTGGAATAATACCGCGGTAGATTTCAATATTGAACAAGGTTCAATCATTGCCTTTAAAGGATGTAAAGTTCAAGATTTCAATGGAAGATCATTAACTTTGACCCAACAAGGTTCAGTTTTCCCTAACCCTGAAACCCCCGAAGCATATCAATTGAAAGGTTGGTATGATAATCAAGGTATTAATGAAAGTTTCAAAAGTTTAAAAGTAGAATCAACAACAACAAATTCATTTGATACAAGAAAATTAATTGCTCAAGCTCAAGATGAAAATTTAGGTAAGAGTGAAAAACCAGATTATTTCACCGTCAAGGCAACAATTTCATTCACAAAACCTGAAACGTTTGCCTATCCTGCCTGTCCCAACACCGTAGCAAGTTCTCAAACTACCCGAGCCAATGCATGTAACAGAAAGCTTGTGGAACAACCAACTGATGGAACTTGGAGATGTGAACGATGTGATATCAATTATGAACAACCAAGTTATAGATATATTTTCAATTGTGCTATAATGGATGAAAGTGGACAAATTTGGATCACATTATTTGATGCAGAAGCTAAGAAATTGTTTAATATGGATGCTGGAGATTTAATTAAAATTCAACAAGAAAATCTTGATGAATTTAATGATAAAATTGCTAGTATTACATTTAAAGAATATCTGTTTAGAATTAGAGCAAGACAAGATACTTATAATGATCAATTAAGAGTAAGATATCAAGCCGTGGGGGTTGATTTACTTGATTATAATGCTGAATGTGAATTCTTATGTAAAGAATTAGATCAATTGCTTAATTAGTTTGAACTGCTAGTCCTAGTCTATATGTATTTCTTTGTTTATGTTTGTTTATTAACTTGTTTATTTTCATCATGTACCAAATTCTATCTGATAATTATTTCTTCTTTGTTCATGTTCTAGAAATATTTCTTTGTCTCTTGTTTTCTAGCGAATAATTAGTCAATTATCAAGTAAATATTCTTTGATAATCTGTGTGCATTTTATGATTTGTTACTAATAATTAGTCAATTTATTAACCTGTCATCATCTACAACTCTTTGATCTGCATAAATTGTTTGTCTATTAACTGATTATGAGTTAATTTACTCACTAGTAATCACATTCAACTCTTCTATAATCCGCCTACTTTGGACAGTCAACTAGTTAACTTTAACTATAACTTACAACTCTTTGATAATGTAGATGTATTTGTTTATTCAATAAATACCCACAACTATAATCTACGTGCTTGCTAATAATTCGTCAACTTATTAACCTTTAACCAATAATCACGCATCAAATCATTAACCACTCTCTGACCTCTAGTAATCATCAACTTACTAACAAACTGATTAATCTCCCCTTCACTCAATATCACCTTCCCCTGATGATTATTCCGTTCAAGATAATACAATAACCAACTTTTAAACTCACGAGGGAACTTCCCAATCAAATTCCGAAACAAAGTATAATAATACTCTAATGCAGATCGAGGTGAATTTATAAATCCCATCATTAACAGACTTACCAAGTGATAACCCATGGGAAACTCATCAATTAAACTATTCATGAGATAATTCCGAACTTGATGTTCTTGATGACTTGCTCTTTTTAACATGATGAAATTATTCCAAAATTTAATCACGGCTTTAATGATGAATGTTTCATGATAAGTTCTTAAACTAATCATGGCATATTTGACAACTTTAGTCAGGAATAATGAACTTGATATAATCAACCCAGGGGTGATTTCTAAAATCGTAGAGAACATCTCAATTGAACTCTTGATTAAATCAATATCGGTTTCTAATACTTGATACATGTCACCAAATGTAGGGATAAGGATAACATCTAAATCTCCAGGGGTTAAGTCTCGTTTGTTGGTTATAACCACCGTTTCTATCAATTTATAAATATATGGAATGGATTGAATATTACATTTAGTGATTTTAACAATTAAATATTGGAATATTACCTGGTAGTCAAATTTAAAAGGACCACTTATAACTTCAGTCAATCCACATTTAAGTATATTACAACATTTTTCCGTGATTATTGTTTTCTGAATTAATGGTTGGGACAGTAATGAAAATTGATCAAGTAAGGATAATATCATGGGTTTGATAGAAAGACGATCCTCACCCCAATATGAATTATATTGATTTATTTGTTCTTGACTTAAATAATCTTCAATTTCTTCAGGAATAAGCGTAGCATTCCCAATTTCATATATACAACTTAAAAGCGACGTCATGTATTCCTCATCAATATCTTGACATTGTTGAATGTGTAATAACAATTGATATATCCTATCTCCAAGCTCTACCGGGTTTTTAACCAGAGCAGCAATGGATATATATGAATGAGTTAATCTCTCTCTGATTAAATTATCAAAATTGGGATTCTTGATCATTTCAAACACAATTAATTGTAAATTAGGTAAAAATTCAATCAATTTCGGTTGAGAATCTTGACATATTTTAAGAATTGTTCTTGATGAAATCAATGATAATTGAGGATGGGAATTCTTTAATATCATCAGAAATAAGAAATTAAATACCGTGGCAAGATATTCACTTCCTATTTCACTTCGGAAGAAGAAATAAAGACAGGATAATAAATTAAGTAATGTGATGCTTATTTGATGATTCATATAATTAGGAATAGTTTCAATAGTTTCAATTAACCCCTGGCTGAAAAATCCATTGATTAAAGGAACTAATGTAGTCATGCTATATTCATCATCATAAAATCGTAAATCATCCGTTATTTTGAAAATTAAATATAATCCAGTTTCTAAATCATTAATACAATCAGGATTATTCTTTAATTGAGTTAAATTGGTGGTGATAATTTCACACAAGGTAGAATAAATCGGAGTTTGAATCAATGAATAAAATAAGATAAACAATTCAGCAATTTGATTTCGATATTGAAAAAATTCCTTAGTAGGGTTTACAAGTTGTGCCTTTTTGAAATATATTTGACTGATTTCCAGAAATATTACTGTCTTTCGATTATGAAATCTAGCAAGGGTTTCTGGATCAAATATTATATCACTTATAGCATCAGAATCATCAATGAATGTATCGGCCAACTCTTGCCAGAAGGGAATCAATTGTTCACTTACTGTTTCATCCAGGATAGCCAACCCGGGGAAATCCGTCAATTTGAAAATCACAACTTGTAAAATATTATAAATTGAATCATTAAGAATGTTTCTTGAGATATAAACAAGATTAATTGAAAGATAGGCAATTATTAAATTGATAAAATTTTCAATTTCCAGATTATACAATTGAGAAAATTCCAAATCTTGACAGAGATTAATAAAATTCATCCCAAATTTGCCCTGAGTGAATAATAATTCCGAGATATGTTGTTTAAAAGTATTGATTAATCTGGGGATATTTTCAAGGAATTCTGCCAAAACTGTGAATGATTTGTTATAAATTTCCATTTCTTCTATATCCACATTATCTTGAAAGAATTTAAGAACATACAGGACAAATATATCCATATCTTCATGAGAATAACGTTGGGTTGAATTTCCCTCAGCCGTGGAAATATAAATCACTAATGAAGTTATACAATCCAACAGCAATAACTTGGTTGAATAAGGTAAGGATTCTATGCTTGATAAATATTGATATAATAACTTATAATGTTGAAATAATGTAGAATTAATTTTATCATGTAATTCAGGAGAATTGTTAGAGTCTTTGGTTATATCTTCAAGAATTATCGACAAGAACAATAAAATTAACTCTAATTGATGTTTATCTTGTAAGGAATAAACTATTTCTTTCATTGGTTGTTCAGATCCAACCATTGTCGATAACAATTTTACAACTGGATCTTGCACAAATCTGGGGAAATATTTCATATAAATCAAGGACAAATTGCTGAGCAACTTCTTAATAATGAATAAATTCTCGTCATATCCCTGCTGAATCAATTGTAATAAATTTAAAACTATAGTATTGAAAATCTCATCAACTTCTTGTAAATTATGATTATTGAAATAAACAGTTAATGTTAACGCACCAAAATATTTAACATTCTTTTGGGGATTTTGCAAAAGTTCAATTCCAAGAAGGTAACCTTGTTCACTTCGTTGATATGTTTGTAAACGTTCTTGAACTGAAGATATTTGTCCTGAATCATGAGAAGAATAAAGAACATCAATATCCTAAAATTATTAGTATAACAAAGCTTAAACGACAAACTGACCTTAACATACCTCTATGACTTGTCGTATATCCAATACCGTTGACATGAATAGACAATTCTTAGCAATTCTTCACTTGTTAAATCAAACTATACTTTGCTTAATATTTTCCTTTGGCAACAGTCACGTGTACTCCGGAAATATTTTTTTGAATCTCCGGTCACATGATCTCATTTCCCGCCCCTCCACTAATCAAAAAGATCGAATGACAACCGAGCAGGTTAAGGGAAGAGAAGAAGGACAAAAAAAAGAAAACCTTCTTTTCTTTATCCAACATTTTAAAAATAGTTAACATAACAAGTTAGATTTCCCTAACAAGATATCGAACTAGGTGAATAATTACATATATATAATACTTCCACAACTACTCCTACTACTGAATAAATTGTTTCCTTTGATTATGCGTAGAGTAACTCGTAATCAATGTGCCAACTGTACATGTTCTCCAGGTTTATTAACTAGGTCACGTCGAACATCAGCAGTATTTGCCAAAAGAATTAGTCTTTCAAGAGAAAACTCAACTGGTAGTGGATTACATGACTCTAGGAAAAATTCCATCTTCACATTAACTCCAGCCTCCTTATGTTTACCTGAAGCTAAAGAAGTCAATACTAGTAAACGTTTAGAATCTTTAAGACGTCAAATGTTACTGCATGATTTAGCAGTATATATTGTTCCTTCAGAAGATCAACATCAATCTGAATATGTTAGTTTATTTGATCAGAAAAGAAGTTTTATTAGTGGGTTTTCTGGTAGTGCTGGTGTGGCTATTATTACTCGAGATTTAAATAATTTTAGTGATATACCTCAGGGAAATGCTGCATTACTGACTGATGGAAGATATTTCACTCAAGCTATTGACGAATTGGATTTTAATTGGACTTTGTTGAAACAAGGTGCTAAGGATCAACTTTCTTGGGAAGAATGGACTATTGATCAAGCTATTCAATTGAATTTGGATAGTGGAATTAAAGTAAATATTGGAGTTGATCCAAGATTAATTTCTTATAGATTTGTGGAAAATTTTAAAAGTTTAATTGAAAAAAAACTTAAACTTAATAAGAAAATTGAACTTGAATTAATTCCAGTTGAAGATAATTTAATTAATAAAATCTGGGAAGAATTTGAAGAATTACCTCCTGCTGCTACAACCAATGAAATTAAATCTTTAGATGTGAGTTTTACAGGTCAAGACACTACTGATAAGATTAAAGCTATTAAACTGGCATGTTTCAAGAATAATATCGAAGGTATTGTTGTGACGGCATTAGATGAAGTTGCTTGGATATTGAATTTACGAGGTCAAGATATTGAATATAATCCAGTATTTTATAGTTTTATGATTATTACCAAGGATATAATTAAAGTATTTGTTGATGAATGGAGATTATCCCCTGAGATCAAATCACAATTGAAAACCAATAATATTGAACTTGAACCATATGGAAATTTCTATTCACAATTAAATATCATATCAAAGGAATTCACCGTCAATAATAAACAATTTTTCATTCCCGATAATTCCAATTGGGAAGTTGTACGTAATTTGAAATGTCCATTTATACAGAAACTTTCTCCAGTGGAAGAATTAAAGGGAATTAAAAATCAAACTGAATTAACTGGTGCTAAAATTGCCCATTTAAAGGATGGAAGAGCATTAATTAAATTCTTTGCTTGGTTAGAAGATCAATTAATTAATAAACAAGAATTACTTGATGAAATTGAAGCTGATGACAAATTAACTGAATTTAGAAAACAAGAAGATAATTTTGTTGGTTTATCATTTGCAACTATAAGTGCCACTGGATCCAATGGAGCTATTATTCATTATAAACCTGCTAGAGGACAATGCGCTACCATTAATCCTGGGAAAATATACCTTAATGATTCAGGATCTCAATTCTTAGAAGGAACGACTGATACCACGAGAACCATTCATTTGGAAACACCAACCAGTGAAGAGAGAAGAAACTATACTTTAGTATTAAAAGGTAATATTGCTCTTGCTACGTTGAAATTCCCAGAGAATACCACAGGTAATTTAATCGATTCCATAGCTAGACAATACCTTTGGAAATATGGTATTGATTATGGTCATGGAACTTCACATGGTATAGGAGCTTATTTGAATGTTCATGAGGGACCAATTGGAATAGGTCCTCGTCCTAGTGCTGCAGCAAATGCTTTAAAACCAGGACATTTAATTTCAAATGAACCTGGGTTTTATGAAAATGGAGAATATGGTATTAGATTAGAAAATGTAATGTTTGTCAAGGAAAGTGGATTGAATTATAATGGAAGAAATTTTTATGAATTTGAAACTATTACCCGAGTACCATTCTGTAAGAAATTAATTGATCATAGTATATTAACTGAAGAAGAATTAGCATGGTTAAATAATTATCATGCTACAATTTGGGAGGAATTAAGTGGGACTTTTGAAAAAGACAGTATTGTTTATAAATGGTTAAAGAGAGAAACTGAACCATTAGCTTTATCTACATAGAAAGGTATATATATAGATATTAATTATTCCTCGAAAAGTATTTGAATTTCTTCAATTCTTCTCTTTCTTCTTTCTTCTTCTTCTGCTGCAACCGCTTCACCAATTTGTTTCTTTCTTTCTTGAATCTTTAACATTTTAGTTTCAATACTATTCTCCATAATGAATCTAACCACTTTAACCGTTTCATTCTGACCAATTCTATGAATTCTATCAATTGCTTGATCTTCTATACTTGGAGACCACCAAGGATCCATCATAAACGCCCTAGAGGCCGTGGTAAGATTCAATCCCACACCACCGGCTTTTAATGAAAGTAATAAAATTGCGATTTTACCATTGGTCAATTCTTGGTTGAAATTATCAAGTAATGTTTGTCGTTCTTTTAAATTCAATCTTCCATCGAATTTATAAATAATGAAATCATCATCTTGTTGAACCTTGAGTTCAGTCTCAATTATATCTAAATATGAAGAAAATTGTGAAAAAACAATGACTTTCAGATTAGGTGTTTGAGATTTTATATCATGTAAATGTTTAACTAGTGCTTGAATTTTCGATGATGTACGATTAGGATCGTATAGATATAGTTGGAATTGATAATTGGTATCCAGATCAGTTTGTTTATTATGAAATCGGATTTCATTCGCCGTGGTTTTTTGATTTCTTAATCGAAATAATTTATATTTGGAAATCGGTTCTCGACAAGTTGGACATTTCTTTGATGTTGTTGGGAAATCAAGATGTTCAAGAAGACATGTGAGACAATAACTATGACCACATGGTGTTATTGTCATTTCTCCAAATGGGATAGGAGATTGGGTACATATTGAACATTCAGAGTTTTCAAGATCAACTTTAGGATATAATGAATACATGAGCTTCTTAACTTGATGATCATTTTCAAATCGACTTTGTTCTTGTTGTCGTTCTTTTATAGATTTTAAAAATTTCTTCATTTCTTCATCCAGTTCTAAATCAATAATATCATCATCCATTTCATGAGCACCACCAATCAAATCCATATGACAACATACTTGTCTTAAACGTAAGATATGAGTTAGGATTTGTGTATATTGTCGTAACAATTGTCCTGATTTCAAACCCTCGCTAAATGAATTGAATGCTCTAGCTTTGAAATATCCATATAATTTTTCTTCTTGTTCATTGAATTTAATTTCTTCAATTGTAACCATCTTACTTGGTAATTCAACAAGTGGATTCCCATCACGTCCCTTCATAGCCTTGGTTCTTCTTAAGAAAATAGGTTCTAATATCGATTTAATCACATCTAAAGTCTGAGAAATCTTTCTCTCTTCAAAAGGTAAAGTAACAAATGTCTTCCAATATGAAAAATTACTCCATGGATCTAATTGAAGAAATTTCGTAAATGAATATAAATCATCAAGTCTATTGACAATAGGTGTCCCGGTTAAGATCCATTTCCGACTCAGTTGTAATTCATATAGTGATTTAGCAGTCTTGGTGTTTCTATTACGTATATTATGTCCCTCGTCAATTATAATCCTAAAGAACTTTACAGAATAAAGACCTATGAGGGGTAACTCTCCTTGTTCGTTTCTAGATCGAGCCACTCGAGTGAATTCATTCAAAACTGTACCATATGTGGTAATCAAAACTGTAGGGATCTTGGAATTAGAACATAGGGACCATGTTAAATCAGATTCTATTTCATCTCCATAATATAATTTACAGAAATTATTAGGATTCTTATTACATCTTTCAAATTCCAGTTTCCATTGGGATAAAAGAGACATTGGTACTACAATCAAAGTAGTTTTCGATGCATATGGTTTGACCGATTCATCTGGTTTTGTATCATATGGAACTGAATTTATTAATGCCAATGCAGAAATGGTTTTTCCTAATCCCATTTCATCAGCAAGTATCCCTCCTCTTAAACTAGTCTTGATTATTGGTTTATCAATTGAAAGTTCTCCATTATACGTATTGGCATAGAAGAACTTCTCGTTTCTTTCTTGATTTTGAACTCCAAATGACCTATCTATAGGCCACTTGTATTTTCTCCAAAGCGGATTCATGGTCCCTGATTCATTCTCTTCAATATCCTTCTTTGATTGAGTGGACAACCCATGTTCAGAAGAAAGTTTATCTAAAGTACTGATTTCATTCTCTCTAGTTAACATCCATGATAATCCATGTTTTTGATAAGTACGTAATTCCAAATTGAAATTCTCTGAAGGTGGAACAGTTGTATCAGGAAGACTGTCAAACAATTTCGATTGATTATTGGCTTGATAGAACTGTTTAAGTTGATCTAAATTTAGTTCATGTTCAGGTGAGCTCTGTACTGATTCATTCTCATCATCAGAATCAAGATTAATCGGTTCCTCTGCTTGTTCTTCATCTCCATTATGAGACAACAGAACTGGCTTGATACAGAGTCGCTCAAACAATCGTGAAATCGAATACTGACGTAATCTCAATGCAGCCTCACCGTCCGTCTCACTAGTTACATGAAACCCACTCAGTTTTGTCAGTTTACTTGTCAACTTCTTAGGATTATTATCAATCTTAACTTCTAATGAATCTAAATTCTTAACAAAACCAGTATTTTTCAAAAACACATCAATTTGAATTAGGAAAGAATCAGCAGTAGATAATCTTCTCTTAGTACCTTCAAGAACCGTGACATCAAATCTAGCAATATCTAAATCAATCAAAGGAGAAAATATTCTTGTGATATCTTCAGGAATTCTGGCAATTTCTCTACCTCCATATTGATCAATTGTAGATAATCGTATAATTGAACTTGATTTCATGGAAGAATTCTTGGGAATTAATCGTTTTAATGAAAGTCGTTCTGCATATTTCAAGGGGGCGAATGTAGGACGGGTAGCCCATGCTTGAACATCAATTGAACCTATATATCTATCCCAACTGTTCAGAGCCACTTCTTTCTGGTGTGCTTGTGCAGCAAGATGGATTCGTTTATTAAGGGAACTTAATTGTTCAGAAACATCTTGTGTTCTTTTTTGAGTTAGTTCAGGAGATTCCGATATTTCATCAGAAGTTGGTAATAAAGCATTAATGTCAGGAGGACATGTTAGTAATTCGGAAATTGCTTGATTCACTGGATCAGGACCTATTGAGTACTTTTTGTATAGATACGATAGTATTGGAGGAGATACATCTCCTACTGTGTTTGATATCTCCCTTTTGAATTGATCAAGAGATAGTACATGTGACGCGTTTGCAGGTTGTTCATCCAGGTCATCGTCTTCATCTTCCACAAATAATGAGGTATTGGACGAGACCGCAGTATCCCCAGTAGTTGATTCATCTTGTATTAACGGTGTCTCGATTTGTTTCTTTGCAACGAAGAACCGTTTTTTTGTCACAGACATTGGCTCATTGTAGGGTTCAATAGTACAGTTTTTTTTTTTGCGATCTTCAAATGTGCGTAATTTAACAGTAGGGAATTTGCACTTGGTGGAATATTTTTTTGGCATTTTTTTGGTTGAGTACTATCACGTGCTGGTAGCGCATGGCAAACTGATAGAATATCTAGATTTGGTATACCCAAACCATCAATCTATCACTGAAAGCGACTTTGTATTATGTGATAATATTACACGTAGAGTAAAACGTGTGAGCTATATTTATTCTAGAAACGTTGTTCTAAACTAAGTTACTAGTTACTCTATTCTTACTGCCTTGTTTGTATTCGATTCAAAATTGCTTCCGATGCAACATTATACTTCAATCGTTAGCATAATAAAGGATTTGAATTGAACAACTAAAGTAACTAAAAATAAGTCATGACTACAGTACAATAAATATAAGTGATTAGTATAGTTTAATATGCTACTTTCAAGTTGTCAAAATTTTGCAGCCGACCAAGCAAAAAATAAACTATTGCCCAATACCGAAAAAACAAACTTGGTTGCAAATAGCTTCTCACAAACATAACCACCTCCAAAACTCATATTATAATAGTATTTCAATGAGTTTAACTGGAGGAACCACACAAAGTCCTGAATTACCAATGCGTCCTTTACTGGCCTCAACTGAAGACCCGGAAACAACAGGAAGAGGTGAAAATGAAGAATCTCAACCACAAATATCAGACGCCCAATATCAAGCTTTATTAACACGAATTATTACTTTAGAGAATGAGGTAATTCAAGTTAGAAGACTTAATGAATAGAAACTGCTAGGCTCACATTTACAGTTAACAATAATCCTTAATGAGATAAATTCTGAAATATTAAGGCGCCTAGTAGATCCTCCAACTGAAAACATTCCTGTTGGTGCCATCCGGGCAGTGTTAACAAATAGAACTAAATTAGAAATTGAAAACTTAGAAACTGAGTCTAATGATGAATTAGACAAACGAGAAAAGGCTATTAGCCTCAGTTTCTTCAATTTCTAATGTAATTCTATTTGTTAACACTGCCCTCGTGCTTTTTTCAAGTGGAGGAGCGGCTTGACGCCTTAATAACTCAGCATTTATCTCAGTAAGGATGGTTGTTACTTGCATAGGTGTTCCAAGTAGTCTCCATTCATTAATTGAATTAACCTGAATTATTTCGTTCCCTAAAGTCGTAATTCTTGTCAATAAGGCTTCATATTGGGCATTTGATATTTGTGGTTCAGCTTGTTGATCTTCACCAGTTCTAGATGTTTGAGTGTCTTCAGTTGGGGTGCCCAAAGGTTGGTTGAATAATCTAGGACCTTGTGTGGTTCCTCCAGTTGAACCTATTGATGTACTATTAGAATATAAGTTTTGTAGGTGGGTATGTTTGTGAAAAGCTATTTGCAACCAAGTTTGTGTTTTCTTTATTGGGCAGTAATATCTGAAGTATTTGTTCCTTGTACAAACTCTGTGTTTTTACCATTTGCAGGTTGTTGAATACTGAGCTACGGTTTAATTCATTGCAGTAACAAGGGTTATAGTTCTCTTGTGAAAATATCATCATTATTTGATCAAACGCCTGCAAATGAACTCCAAATATCGTTAGTTAAGCATTTAATTCAAGTATACATAATTGAAAAAAGTAAACTATTGTAGAAGTGCTCCCTTGAAAATTACATACTTGTACAATACCAGCACCAAGTTTAGATTGAATGTTATATCATTTGGAATTCCATCGAGCAATATCGTATTAACAAACTTCATCAACGGTATACAATTTAATCAAATAAGTCATATTCAAAAGATTTATTGTCGTTGACAGAGCTTAGCGTATTGCAGGGAATAATACAAATATCCTCTTTATTATATCTTTTGATAAAATAA
>JAKTZF010000738.1:0-18313 GCA_030705235.1 Spathaspora jeffriesii
TGCTTACGACATTCCTTACCCTTACAGTAGGTCTTTCTAGTCTTTGGAACGTTAACTAAAGATGTTAGTATAGATTCATAAACAAAGTATTTCCAGGTAATTTAAATGTATCTTTATCAAAATTGAATAATCCTTCCAGTTTCATCATTGGTATAATCTTCATTCGCTTGCTTGCTTATATTCATTCCTATTCACATATTCATATATTCATATATCCATTACAATTCGATACATCTCCCCTTATATCTTATCAACATACCCATCGTGTCTTATTTACTGGTGGAAAGAGGAAGTATTAAAATTTAACAGTTATTGAAAATTTCCTTTTTTTTTTTCTTCCCAGTTCATAGTGACTAAAGGTAGAGGGGGGACAAAAAATATACTGAAAAAACATAAATATATTGATGTATGGATGTTTTCAAATATCTCCGTCAGTTTTTCATCACGTGCGAAGTGTGAGTGTTAGGGTTACGACCCTGGATGATTTCCTGGTTGCGAATCCAAATTGGGAAATGTGCAAGATTATGATTCTTGGCGTTGTTTGACCGGAAGTCAACAGGCACAAAATGAAACAAGCATAGGTTATGCTTGTTGGGTATGAGTCTAACGCAGGTACAGAATGGTTGCGAGTATGGTTTTAGTTTATAGAGGTTATACTTGAATCACATAAATCGTAGATTGTTGTCTCTTTATCGTATTCAAATTAAATTAAACGTACCGGTGTTGTGTTAGGCTGTGTAGAGATAGGGGTATACTTCTATTAAAGAGGTTATACTTGAGTCATACTAGAAATGATAGGTCGTCTTCATTGTCAGCAATGATAAACTACCGGAGTATATGTATAGTGCTAAGGGTATACTTTTATTAATTATATAAAGAAGTTAATTTTGTAGAAGTCACGATATTGGTCGATCGACGACAACCTGCAGTCACGGGGTATTATAAAAAGAGTACAAGTCACGTATTGATAAATAACGGTATCATACTTGAGTAATGGTAGTATATATCGTTGATGTACTTGTAGTAGTTTCAGGAATTTCTGTATCATAATGATAATAATAATCAACATAACAAACACCATCTGAAGTTGCGGTTGTTACATTGTCAATTATCCAATCTGATGGGAATGGTGTTGTTGTTGGAGAAGTTGTAGTGGAACTTGGAGTAGTACTTGGAGTAGTACTTGAAGGAGTAGTACTTGTTTGAGCAGTACTTGTTTGAGAAGTACTTGTTGGGGTAGTACTTGACACCGGGGTGGTACTTGGGGTATTATGAGAACTTGTAGGAGAAGTAGTAGAACTTGAAGATGACGTAGGGGTAGTGTCACTTGTTGAAGCGGGGTTGGTACTTGGAGAACTTGCAGGACTTGCTGAAGGAGCAACATCAGTTGTCGAGGTAGGGTCAGTACTTGATGTACTTGTAGAAGCAAGATCAGTTGTCGAGGTAGGGTCCGTACTTGGAGAACTTGCAGGAGTTGTATCAGTTGTCGAAGCAGGGTCAGTGCTTGATGAACTTGCTGAAGGAACAGGATCAGTTGTCGAGGTAGGGTCAGTACTTGATGAACTTGCAGGAGCAGGATCAGCTGTCAAAGCAGGGTCAGTACTTGATGAACTAGCAGGAGCTGGATCAGCCGAAGAGGTATTACTAGGAGTACTCGTAGAAGCAGTGCTAGGAATTGTACTTGTAGGAGCACCGGCAGATTCAATCGGAGTACTTTCCTTAACATGACTGTTTGTAGGAACTGAAGCTGTCAGATCGACAGTCTTAGTAAAATCTTCAATTTTCTGACCGGGATATAACGTCACTGTAACTGTCCCCGTAATCCTTGTAGTTGTCGTTGTACTCAAATAAGTTATCGTGTTTGTAAATGTCGTCCCTGATTTCGTGGTTGTTGTATATATGGTATTTACATTGGTTATGGTTGATATATCACGTTTCACAGGGAATGCCTGGACGAGAATGAGTAATGCTGGGAATAAAGAGAGTTTCATGGTTAGTTACTCAAAATTCTCCCTAGGTTTAAGGTTTCGGGTTTAATGTTTATATATCCATGAAGGGAAATGTGGAATGGCTGGCTTGAACCCCATGGTTTGAACTCGTTACGAGATTGCATGATTGTGCCGAGGTGATATAATTTTTGACATGTTTGAAACAATTTCGAAATGGCTGGTTGGCTGCGAAAAAAGGAAGGTCGCAGTTACCACATTTCCGGTTGATTACATACAAGTAAATACAAAAAAATACATCACAAAGTTGGGGAAATGTCGTCTGATGATGTGATTGGCAGGAGTAGAGTGTATGTGTAATGAGGGAAAGCTGAGGTGGAAGTGGGTTGACTTGTATAATTGTTGTGGATATAGGATATGGATCGTGATAGATTGCTGGATAATTCATCTAAGTAGTAACAAACCAAGATGTGTATAAGATTCGTGCCGTACAAGGCTTGGTTTAGTCACTATGCATTTATCTCGACTGATTCTTACAGCTTTGCTGGAAGTTGGATGAATTAGTTTTGTAAATGCCGAGAATACAAGAAATACCCGGTTTTGTGGTTTGTTCAGAGATAACAATAATTCCTAACAAGTTACTACAAATCACAAAGTCATACATGTCTATGAAACATAACAAGGATGTTAGATATCTCCAAGTTCCAGTCATCTCTGATATTTTCATTTCTTGTTCCAGTTGTGATTTCCTGTTGTGAATTTCTGGTAATTATTTTTTTTCTGATGTAATTTTCTTTTGTGATTTTATTTCACCCTCGAAATCATCACCACCGGATTAAAAATCCCTTCGGAATTGATTTCAAACCGGGTATTCTCCAACAATGAGTTTTTACAACAATAATCAATCACTTGTATATAGTCAATACCGCACCGAATTACCCTCGACACAACCTGACCCTGTCAACACTACAGCCATTGTCCCTGTCACCCCTGCCGTGACCACCGTTGTTAAACCCGACAAGAAACTTCGTCAGAATAAACCCGGGGTGAGATTTGGTGCAAAGAAACGATCTTGGGTTTGGGTATGGTTTGTTCAAGATTCGACAAATCACAATATAGCCGCATGTGATTATTGTGGCAAGATTATTATGAGATTGGCTAGTGATAGGGGAAGTCCTAAGAAATTATGTGAGCATTTGAAAACTCATAAAATAGATGCTCATAGTATTAATTATTCTCGTGGGATTCCCACGGATGGATTTGGTGTGACTTATGATGGTAATGGTCAACCTATGAGTTATCCCGAGAATTATGAACCTCGTGAACGTACAGGGTTGATTGCAGAACCGGAACCTGAACCTAAGAAACTAAAGACTGAACCGACTGAATCACAACTGAATATGTTTGAAATCGGAAGTTCTTCAAGATATCTTTCTTCTGATTTTGATAATTCTCCTTATAGTTCTATGAAATTTCATAAACATTTATTGAAATTTTTAACTGAGAATAAATTACCTATTAGTGTGATTAAATCTCAAACGTTTCAACAGATTGTTTATGATTTAAGATCGAATTCTGTTGAGGATTTGTTGGAGTTGACAGGGTTGTATAATTCTTTGATTCAAGTGAATAGTTATGATGGTAGGGAGGGGGAGGAGGATAGTAATGTGAGTATATTGAGTAAGAGTTTGACTAGTTTAACTGAGGCTATTACTGAGCGTTAGATAGCTATTACTGAGCGTTAGCGAAGTAATAGCTTAATAGTTTAACTGAGCGATAGATAACTATTGCTGAGCGAAAGCGAAGTAATAGCTAGAGCCAAGCTTAATAGTTTAACACTCAGTAATAGCTGAAACTAATAGTTTAACTGAGCGATTACTTCGCTTTCGCTCAGCAATAGCTAGAACCAAGCTTAATAGTTTAACTTTGCTATCGCTCAGTTAAACTCTTGCTATGTATATTAAATGCTACCTCAAACTAAGGTATATTCATCCTCTTTAATGCCACCTCAAACCAGTTACTATGTTTATGACAACTTCATTTCTTCTATATATTAATAATATAAGCAATAGCTTAGTCAATATAAATTACTATATTTAATGTGTTATGTATTAAATGCTATATTTTATCAATTAATGCAAACTCTTTGCTTTAGCTTAGAGATGTCCTAGTTCAAATAGTTTAACTGAGCGAAAGCGAAGTTAAACTTCATTGTCTTTGCTATCTTGAGGCTATTACTGAGTGAAAGCGAAGTAATAGCTCAAACTAACAGTTTATCGCTCACTTAACTTGACTATCGTAACTTCACTATTGAGTTCACTCCTAGTTTAACTTCGCTATCGCTCAGTTAAACTCAGTTAAACTCAGTTAAACTCAATTCCGGCACCCTGCCATCAATACTAACATACGCACTAACCCCACCCCCATCATAATTCGGGGGACTAAAAGTCCTCACATCTTCATACATAGGAGGCACCTCATCATCCCAAGCAATACCCAACCCTGATCTCTCGGTAACCGGCAATTTAAATTGCATCCTTAACACTCTCGCCGCACCCGTGGTCATACTACTAGGCGGCGTACTTACTGATCGTTGTCTTGTAGTCGCTGGTGGTGCACTTATACTAGGTGTTAATGTTGCCCCGCGGGTTCGGGATTGCATCATGGGGGGTTCCTTAGGCATGGTCATTACTTCTTCCACCACCACGATTTCTAGGATGAGTGTATGGGTTACATGGACGCCTAGTGTGGGGTCATCAATGTCGCAGGAGACGTGCGAGGGTTCGGTGTTTGGTGGCGTGGGGTCGGTGCTGGAGATGGTGGTGGTTGGTGATGGTATCCCCGTTGATATTTGCGAGATGTTGATGTGGGCTTGTAGTTCAGTTGTTCCGTTGGAGAAGTCTGATTTCCAACCTTGTCGGATTTCACCGGTTGCTATTGTTCTTGTGTCTTCAAGGTAGAGGTGTTTTTGGGACGGGGGTGTATGGGACAGTGGTAATGGTTGGTCTTGTTGGATAGTGGGTAGTTCTGTATGCGAGAAATCCTCAGTATAACTATGATGCACTGACTCTGAAGTAGTTGTAGGATGTAGATCATTGTCTCGACGACGGGTTCTCGTAGGACATTCAAAGACAATATTACTCTGCAAACCTTCTCCTCTTTTATACACCTCCTTCAACTCATTCACAACCGCTTGATGCTCGACACAACATCTAACCTTAACTTTCAGACTTTCTTTAATCTTCCAATTCAATTTCTTCATTCTCCATCGTCGATGTTTCGAGACAAGATGTTCTAATTTAATCTCAAGCGGGAAGCTAGATTTGGGATATATTACATTAGGTAAGACCACACTTGCCGTGACACTCGTGGGTGGGAATATCCTCATTGAACTTCTTTCCATTCGTAAAATCAGTCTTGATATTGGAATCGGCATCGATAATCTAGTATCTTTTCTAGATTTGGCAATGGCAATAAGTTCATATTTAATAGAAGTTGTTCCTAAGTTTGAACTAGGTGGGAGTGATCCAGGTAGGAGATGTGAGAATGGATATTGATGGTTTCCCTTTGGGAATGTAGTTGGTGAAGTTAGAACATCCCATCGGGCCAATTCATTAGTGAGGGATTTACATTGATCACAAGAGTTGATTATGAAAGGTTCAGTATATTTCATGGATTGTACAAGTAAAAGTGTGACATGGGTTAATTCAACTGGTTTTATGGTTGTGAATGTTAATATTCCTGATATGATAGAACCAGTAGATTCATGAGGTTGTCCATATAGGACAATTGGAGGTGATTCTAATGTTATGGATATGGAATAATCTGGAGTTGAAGTGATTGGTTTGCGTACAGGGTATTGAGGTTGAGGTCGAGGTGGGTCATTATGGAAGTTTAATACTCTTGAAAGGAGGGTCATTGATTATAGTAGGGTATTAGGGGTTAATAGTTTTTCGTTGAAATCTCGAGAAGATAAACTCCGATCGGGGTTACACTTTTATATGTAAATTAAGACAAGTTTTGACGAGAGAATGAAATGGGGTGTTTTCCAGATAAGTGTTTCTAATGTTAAACAGATACTGTTGTTGAGTGTATGGTGTTTGGTATATTCGTCGGATTTAATTTTTTGCAGTCAAACCACATCTACTTGTGTTGAGAGAAGTTATAAGAGTAGATATAAAACCTCAACTAGATAATAGTTGGGTGTTACTCGTTGAAATGTTGTAAGTGGTAAGTTCTGGTAACAACTTGCATAATACCATATCCTAGACTTATTCTGATACACACAAGCATATTGATTCTTCAGACCTCTTTCGAGAGAAGTAATTGGTCTCTCAGTAGGTTTCCTCCTGTAGTAGAATTATTCCTTGAAATTAAGAGTTTTATCTTGTTGAACAACATATAGTATATATGATTATATTGTATTAAACTGACTTCTAACTTGGAAACATTCAATCGAAACAGTTCGACTTACATTGAAACAACCTGGCAGATATTCATAATTTGTAATTCTGTTTCACTAGTTGAATTGTAGAGTATGTCTAAGCAATTTGTTATTAATTTCTAACAACTTTATTATTCCCTGTATCAGTTAATTCCAACCTAATTACAAGAGTTACTTCTATTTAGGTTCATACTAACTCTTAACAGTTATTTGTATGTTACAATTATTTACTATCAACTCAAGTGAAAAATCGCGTTTGAAAAATATCCTGGCCCAATACTTCATCACCATGAAACAACATATAATAATAGACAATGGAGCATATACAATCAAAGCTGGGTTCTCCAACTCCTCCCACCCTATCAAAGTTCAAAATTCAATCACAAAGACTCGAGATGGATTAATCCACATTGGGAATTCTTACCTAAGTCATACAAACTCTTATGTCGGACTTATCTCAAAACGTCCCTATGATCAAGGACATTTAACCTCGTGGGAAACGCAGAAACCAATATGGGATTATACATTTGATCAAATGGATCAGGAACTTGATTATGCCAGTTTGAAATTAACGTTGACAGAACTGCCATTTCAATTACCTCAATTAAGTATCAACACTGATCAAATCATATTTGAAGAATATGGATTTGATGAATATTATCGATGTATTCCTGCAAGTTTAATTCCCTGGGGGTTGGACTCTGGTATAAATGGAGATTTCACTTTGGTTATTGATTCAGGATATTCGTCCACTTGGATCATTCCTGTGATTTATCAATCGGTTTATTGGCAAGGTGTGAGGAAATTACCCATTGCTGGGAAGTTGCTAAACGGATTACTACGTGAGGTTATAAGTTTCAGACATTATGATATAAGCGATGATCCTGTATTGGTCAACACTATAAAAGAATCAACATTCTTCCTAGCACAAGATTTCAACAAGACATTACGGGATAAACTTCAACATCAATGTGAATTCATCCTTCCTGATTTCAAAACCACAACCACGGGATATGTGAAAACAAACCAACAATTGTCGGACGACACTCAAGTATTGAAACTTACCGATGAAAGATTCACATCTCCGGAATCATACTTCCACCCGGAAATTGTATTCGACAACACCCAACTAGTTCAATCATCGCCGTTTAAAAACATAACTGATTTAATAGTCGAACTGATAATGGCATGTCCGGAAGTGACGAGACCGTTGTTATCCGGGAATATTGTCCTTGTTGGAGGTTCAACTAATATCCCAAATTTTAAATCAAGATTACAGGAGGAATTACGAAGGGAATTGTTACAGGAGTGGAAAGTTAATGTATATCAATGTGAAGGGGCAGATGAGATGGCTTGGAGAAGTGGAGTGGAGTTGGCGGGGGAGATGGATGTTTGGAAGGAGATTGCGGTTAAGAAGAAGGAATATTTTGAACATGGTGCCAATTGGTGTCAGAAAAGATTTGGATTCACAACTAATAACTGAGCGTTAGCGAGGTTATTAGTGAAGTTGTTACAATCACCTTTCAATAACAACTTAACAACTGAGCGTTAGCGAGGTTGTTTATGTTTAACTGAGCCTGTTTAACTAATAACTGAGCATGCTTAACTGTGCGAAGTTAATCTGAGTAGTTCCCAATAACTGAATAAGTATTTAGCGCGAAGTTAAACAGAGCAACTACTGATAACTTCTCTAGAGAAGCAACTAATAACTGAGCGATATTACAAACACCTTAGAGTACTTAAACACAGATAACCGAGTGTCTAACTTATATATATTACACTACTAATAAGTTGTCTAAGCGATAATACAGTAACCTTGGTTTATAAATATTACAAGAACCTGTAATTATATGTATATTACAACTCTATTAAATGTAGTAGTTGAACAATATCTAATAACTGAGAGTGAAGTTGTCAGTCAATGGTGCTGAATATCGCTATACCTTTGATATTGTACATTACAACTAGTTCCTTGCTAGTAGTAGCTTTCTATGACCTATAGTTTGTAGTATATCTCCTTTGGTATATCGCAATATTTGACATCTATAGCTCATTGATATCGACCAGAACTATATATAATTTTGTATAGTTCTATAGTTGCTATCGTAGTAACTTATTACTTAGCTATATAAGTTCCCTCGCATACTTCCTTCGCTATCGCTCAGGAACAAGCTCAGGAACTTATTTCTATCAAATGATTAAACGTCAAATACCTACTCAACAATAACCAACCATATCTAAACCAAACCATCTGACTAAAATGACCATAACACATCGCGGCATAACTTACACTCAACATATTCAAATCCGAATAAATCTTAATTGAACTTGTAGAACTGCCAAAGAAACTAACATTAATATTCAAATTGACCACCCTACTTATAAAACTTGATAAATGATCAACAAACAATTCCACATCAGTCAATATTGTAAAACTATATTTCTCCCAGAAATTAACACTTTTAAGCACAAGCAATCGAGAATTATTCCTCGTTATATAACTCTTTGTTCCATGATATAACGCAATGTGGTTTGGATGACTCGACACCCCGCCTTGATCAAACGTAATCAATACTGAATTACTCACCACGAGTTCATTCAAACTATGTCGTATATCCCTCACGGGCCATGATTCATTCATGCCGTCTTTATAATCCAATACCATCACATTATCAACCCCTAAAATCCTGGCACTATCTACCAATTCTTGTTTGCGAATATCACCTAAATTATCCGCATCACCAGATGAGAAACAAATCAAGGATACAGTATTGTTATATTTCCGTTTGGAAAGCTCGACAACCGAGGGTGAGAAGAACATTACTTCATCGTCAGGATGCGCTATTATGAAATACACACTGGAGTTGGAGATTGGTAATGGTGTAGGCAGAGTTATTGAATTATAAGGATAGGTGGTGGTTATCTTGGGGTTGGAATATTTCGTGGTTGCCTGGGGGAGGATTGTTGTTAGGAAAAGCCAGAGGAGGAATGATAGCGTGAATATGCGAAGCATCGCTTTCGGTACATTGAACATTGTTACTGATGATAATTGAATGGCAGGATTAAATGGTTGTGGTTATGTTATCATGTGGATTAGCTGGCATCCAGGGCCAGCCAGATGTCGCACCCCCCTCAATTTGGGCCAACAAAAAAAATCACATTTGAAAATTTCACAAATTGATAAATGTTGGGCAGGAGCCATAGTTCCTGAGCGATAGCGAGGGAACTATGCAGTATTGCTCGGCGTTGACCCATGTGCTTCTCGCTATAGGTCTACTACGAGCGAAACGTACAGTCGTTCAAGAAGTATGTGGTTCCGGACTCTAGTTAAACCTTGGAGATGTCGGTAGGGCCCATGTGCGAAAGTTCCTGAGGATAGTTCGCTCGCTGTTGCTCAGGAACTATATAGTATGAACTATACAGTTGTACACGAAGTATATAGTCGAACGTTATAGTATCACTCAGAAGTATATAGTACGAACTACGACTTAACAAACCGGAGTAAGAGTAGATCGTTGTATATGGGAAAGTTGTAAAGATACTACAGCCAATGTTCAACTGTAGATATACTCAATTAGATTTTCCTTGCAAGATTCTAATATGTCTATCTATAGTTCAAATGTTGGCTTAACTTCACTTGAGCTTGTTAACTACAAATTCATTCTACTAGGAATATTGATTAATCTGCAAAATATTTTATTTTATGTTAGTCTAAAAATTCATTCTAAGGTAAATTGATCAGTCCTTACTCAATTAACCAAGGTCTCACTCGATCAACTGAGCGATAGCAAATACGAATATTCGCTTAACTTCGCTATCGCTCAGTTAAGCTCAGTTAAGCTTTCCTCATAAAAGTATACCCTGTATTCCACACCAAATCCACCCTCGTCCCCTCATCCCATCCCGTAACCTCCTCCAACTCCTTCAAAAACCTCTTGAGCAACGTCTCATCCCCCGTCTTCTCCACATAATTATGTAATCCACTATACGTCCCCAAATAATCAACATATTCCGACAAACTAATCCCCAATTTCTTCATATCCAAATCTTCATCACCAACCACACCAGGGACAAACGTATTTATTTTAACATCAGTGTATAAATCCGGAATATGTTCATTTACAACCCTACAAAAGTGTTTAAGGATATCACGACCTGGCTGTTCCCAATGGGGACCCATCATTTCCTTATCCTCATATGCATACTTCAAATAAACCTCATGAGCCTTCCGAATCACCTCAGGATCATCCCCACTGGAATAACGAACAATCACCGGATCGATATAATAGAAATATGCCAACACCCCACCAGGAACCAACAATTTCGCAGCATTGCTGAAGAAACTATCATAGTCATTAAACCAATGGATGCATTGACCCGCGGTGATTAAATCTACATGACCCACCAACTGCTCCTGTTTGACAAACTCCTCAACTGCCCCAGTAACAAACTTGATTTTTGACGTGGTGTTTAGTTCCTGTAATCGAGAGGGCATGAGGGAATTGGCAGTTTTGATCATTGTCGGTGAAAGATCAACCCCGATCACATCCCGAGAGATGTTGACTAACGGGTATGTGGCCACCCCGGTACCACAACCTAAATCAAGTGTTGTGGATAAGGGAAGCGGTTTGCCGATGTATTGCGTGAGGATGGAGTAAAAACTGGCAGGATAGGTTGGTCGGAAGGTGTTGTATTGGATTGATTTGAAATTTGCCTTGGAGAATGTTGTCATGGTGGAGTGGGTTTCTGGTAATACTGGGTGAATAAAGTATAAGACAGGGTCAGGTCTATTTATATTGTTGATTAAGCGGCTTAGAATTTCAGTGGGGGAATCCGTGGGGGTTCGGCTCCGATTGACATATTTTATTGTTGTGTCAATGATGTAATAACCAGATTATTTTCGGTTCCGAATCCGGATGCAGAACATAGATACGTCATTATGTTGGCAATAACTGGCCTATAATATAGGATTTATTCAATTCTGACATATGTTAATGACATAATTAATCTGACTGTCAGATCGACCTTATCAATCCAGCGCTACCAATATAGTGTAGAATCTAGTAACAACTTGACAATTGTCATGATTATCTTAATTCTGATCTAACCTGCATTATCAATTACTTTATATAATCATACACACTATCTACAATTCATAATAATACATATAAATACTAACTGGAAAACTCTGACTAAGAAATGAGTAAGTTCTTGAGCGATAAATAACCCTCGAGTAATCTCTTCGCGTTCGCTCAGAGTTTACCATATTCTTCATTCAAACCATCATCCATATCTAAAAATGGAACCAACCCTAATGACCCATCAGCAGCAAACTCCCCTACAACCAGACGATTCAAATTAACCTTATACGGATCAAATTGAAGAAACTCCAAATCGATTTCATTTTCAAACATATCAAACCCAACATCAATCCCATTACCACCTACATCCTTATACGATATTGGCACCGGTAATGCCTGACTAGGTAATGTATATCCATTCTTTCGTGGATCTCGATCCACGGCAGGTTTAATTATCGGTAATGGCAGCACTCTCCTTTTCTTTACATTCAACACACTTAATATTGTCAATTCTAATAATCGAAAGCTATTCTTGTGTAATCCACCAGGGATATCGATTCTTTCTCGACTCATATTCTGGATTGTATCCAATAATAATTGTTTCAGTTTATTAAACAATGGTCCGCCTTTTATATAGTCGAGTGTCCCCTTGGCTACGAGTAATGTGAATAAGGATTGTTCTCGGGTGATGTTGAGTGGGATGGGTATGATTGAAGATGTGTTATTGGCCATGCATTTCAACACTTCTAGGATTTGTAAGGTTGATTGTTGGATTAGGGATACGCTGGATACCACGGCGGTGTTGGGGTCAAGATCTTGCTTGGTGAGTTGTTCCTTTTGTGAAAGTCCTACGTTATGGTGATTTCCATATTTGGAAATTATTGGAAGATAGATGAGGATTTTCGCATGGTAGTAAAGAAAGATTAATGTTAATTGTTGTTTGGTATAGTGTTGCCAAAGACTCGTGTCGTCAATATAATGATTCTGGCCGTCTTTCAAAGATAATCCATTTATATCCATATCAAACTTAAGATCCGAGGGAAGATCACGTCGCCAAACATCCAAGGTTCGATCTCTAACCACCGCCTTTCTATGAATATCCCCAGTTTCAAACCTGGAATATATCGAGTCTAAAATCGTAGCCAACACTTTACAATAAAGCATAATGGAAAGGGAAAACCTCAGTACTTTACCCACAATCGACAAGGCCGTATTATTCACAATTAAAATATTGACATTATCATCATCATCATCATCTCCATTCTTCCCCGCGAACGGCATGGCACATTCAATTTCATAATCTTTTAAAAGTCGAGGAATACCAAGATTAAGCGCGGCATACACGTCAAGACTATATATACACCAGAACAAGATCCTTCGTTCTGCCTGCATGAAATTACGCACTCCACTATCGCCACTTGTCATTCCAAGCACCGCCGCAGGACATCTATGAAGTCGAAGTTGTTGCGCCATGGAAATAACCCGACCTCGTAATTCATAACAGGTGGAAATATCCCCCGTGGCAAGACAATATTGAAGGGCAAGGGCAAGGATTTGTAATGATTGGATTGAACAATGTTGTGTCACGATACAATTTGGTTTAATAAACTCATGGATTAATAAATCATATTCGATAAACCTTGCATCGGGTGATTTGTTGGTGAACATACTTAAACTTAGAATGAGAATCATTATGGCGCCGAATTTCTCAAACAGTTCATACAGAGATTCATTATCTGTCGTGACATAATATCCTTGTTCAAGAACCGAAGTGAGTTTAAGATAATTGACAAGAAAGTTGTTTTTGTCAATTATAGGAAGCGCATTGCCCCATTCTTGAAAATAGATTGTGATAAGTCTATCGATATCGATCCGTTGTGGGAGATTAATCAATCTTACAAACATTGTAGCATCTTGTTCTGAAAGTTTCGGTTGTGGTTTATTCATAATCAAATTGACAAGGGTAGGTTCGGAAGTGACACCATAATCCAGTTTCTCCTTTAGTGAAGCTAACGTGTTTGCTGCTAGGATAGCTGGCTTTGAATCATATCCATACGCCTGACATATTCTTGCAAGTAATGTAGGAACACACAACGTCTCCTCGGTACTTCTTGGAATCGAAGTTGCAACAAGTGAAGTCAACATTTGTTGTTTATTAGAAGTTTGTTCTAATTTCTGTTGAAATACTTTATTCTTTTCCATTTGGGCAATGGCTGTGGCAGCCGCAAATGCTCCTGGTGCTGGGGTTGTCTCTCGATTCATACTATTCAGAGCAGCGAAATGACTTGATTTCTTGCGTGAGTATTGTTCAGGACTTAACATCTCTTCACTACTATCACTATCATCACTTAAATTTATCGACCCAGCAATAGATACTGGTCGATCGATATTATCATATAATGAACCGGCCACAGACACAGGTTTCTCATGTAATGAATGAGGGTTTGAACAACCACAGGGACAACTGCCATCCACATGAGAATGGTTATTTTCAAGTAAACTTAGATTACTAGCTGTTATTTTATCAGGTTCCTCAATTTCACTATCCAACATCCGTTCCAATTGTTCATCACGTAAATCAACCAAACCAAGCAATTTCTTATTCTCCGCTTCAAGTTGCCGAACTCTCTCTTCTAACGTCTCAGTGTATCCCTTGGGGAACGCCTTACGCAGAAGTTTATCTGATACAATACATTCAAGACCTACTGCACGACAGGTAGAACATGGATTTTGTCCATCACATTTCGTCTTTTTCGCCCGACATCGATCACACGCCTGTGCCACCCTTTCAATCCTCGTTCCTGGCGCCTTTATAGTTTTCGCCTTGCTATAGGGATCTAGTTTCGACATGGCGAGTAATGATGGAGTTTAGAGCAGGTTTTTTCAGGATTGAGTCATAAATACCGGGAAAAAAAGTAGTGTGATTTGGCAGATATCGGATGCAGCAGTATGTCCAAACGAGTGAAAGACACGATAACAGTGTCCAAACGAATCAAGCTAGAACCCGGTGTTAAACTTCTAGGTCCAACCCCCAATGTATTCGTCAAGGCGGAACCTGGACCCGGTCCAAACAACTGGGTAGATATCTATAACAAAGTAGTCATCATGCGAGGGAAATTCATGGCTCCGGTGGATACTCAAGGATGTGAACGAATGCCAGAACTGATCTCACCAGGGATATCCCTAACCAACCCGAAATCATATCGATTTCAACTATTGATTTCATTAATGTTATCCTCGCAAACCAAAGATGAGATCAATTATTCCGCAATGCAAAACTTACAAAACGCGCTGATTGAACAAGGGTTCGATGGATTATGCATCGAGTCAATCCTATCATTCTCTGAGTCGGAGTTGGATAAACTTATAGCTAAAGTAGGGTTTCATAATCGTAAAGCAAGTTATATCAAACGGACATGTGAGATACTAGCGCAGCAACACAAGGGCGATATCCCAAATACTATCGAGGATATAACGTCACTCCCTGGTGTAGGCCCCAAGATGGGATACCTCCTTCTCCAAGCTGGATGGGGGATCAACTCCGGAATAGGCGTCGATGTCCATCTTCATCGTTTAGCACAGATGTGGGGTTGGGTTAGTAAGAAGGCAAATACTCCCGAAAAGGCAAGGTTAGAGTTGGAAGAGTGGTTGCCGAGGGAGTATTGGAAGGATGTTAATCCGTTGATGGTGGGGTTTGGTCAGGTTGTTTGTGGGAAGGTGAAGAATTGTGATGTTTGTAGCTTGAATGAGATTTGTGCTGGTAAAGACAGGAAGTTAGTAGGGAGGGAGGTACTGAAGGAGAGATTGGAGAAGTTGAAACTGGGTAGGGCGGATATTAGCGTGTTGTATGATCTGAATAACTAGCGAGTTGTTCAGAGAACGTATAACAACACAACTGAATGACAGCGGGCTGTATATAACAAATGAATGACTGAATAACTGAACGATAGCGAAGTTATTCAGAGAACACATATTTCCCTCGGGTTCAGAGTACAGTATATCACTCAGATCAAAGAACACATATAGCATATAACTCAGTTGTTCAGATAACACATATGACAACTACCGCATATAATTTAGCATGTAGGCAAGTATGTTGTAGCTTAAAATCTCTCTTAATAGATAGGCTGCTTCTAACTATCATGAATAGACAAATCTATATATTATATATTTAGCATCCCTTAGATGTTAAGTGACGTATAACAAGCACCAATACCAGCTATTTCTGCATTGTTTTACTTGCCATTGTCTATTGAGGTTTTGAACAACTTTAGTTGTTTTATTTTGAATTTTTTCAAGTTTAGATCGAGAAATATTTATTAAAATCCCTAAAGAAAGAAATGGAAAAACTTCTACTCTTAAACTTAGAAGAGAAGAAGTTCTTTCTTCTCTCTTCAGGGTTTTTAATATATATTTTTCGATACTAGTTAACTTGTAGAATTTTGACCCTTAATCTTTCAAGTTTAAATCGAAGAAAGGAAAAGAAAATCTTTTATATTCAGAAGTGCAGTAAGAAATTTTCACTTAAGTACCACCAGTCTCACTGTCGTGGATATACCAATTATTGTTGACAGATTTCCCACATCCTTTTCTCGAAGTTTTTATATCTCTTTAGTTATTTAATGGTTTATACCAGTTTAATTTAGATTCTTGTTTGATCACATCTCGATCCAATTCGAACATATCCTATATCTAGAACGGTTTAGTTATGGTTGAAGGTGCCTGGTTATCCTGAGATCTTAACAGAGCTACATTGGTGTCAGAGTGCCTACCAGATCATATACATATGACATGGACCAGAAACTACAAGGACCGAATTGTTGAACAATATCTGAATCTGTATCACCCCAGCAGATTTTATTCGAAGCATCCCGAAACTCCCCAAGGCCGATAAGAACCAAAAGTATTCCACGTATCCCTGATTCCCCCAAGTCGTATAATAGAGTAAGTGGTTATTTACCCAGAGCCTGAACCTGTTACTGAACTTGAACCTGTCCTTGAACCCACAGGTTCAGGTCCAGGTTCAAGATCCGCAGCAGGTGGGCCCTGTCGGTATTATCCAGCACGTGATTCTGATAACTCTGTCAAAGATCTACACCCAGTCCTTTCACAGTTACATGACATACATGAAGCAATTGATGTTTGCATGAAAACTGAAACTCGATTCTCAGAATGGTGACAATTTTCCAATTATACCATTTGAAGAACATGGAGAAAATCGGACTAACACTTTCAGGACTTAATGCAAATTGAATAGGCACCTTAATGGAAACCTAGAACCAACTATGTTGCAGTTGGCGAAACACCTGAAGAAGTTGAATTTTAGAATACTACAAAGTGGAACTAACCCAATCTCAGACCTCATTGAACTAATCCGGGGTGAGCCCTGTACACAGGCTGCTTCCATGATTCAATTATGGACCCCGTATGCTCACTATTTGAACATTTGATGTACCCTTTCTACAGGGCTCATTCTGGTTTAATTTTTCGAAGTCTGGGATTGCATGGGTTAAGTCTTGGTATTCTGAAATTCAAGTGAACAATGTTTATGTATGTGAAGATTTTGACAACGCTCATCCTGGGGAATATCCTGAGATTGAACCAGTTGGTGAAGAACCAAGGTCTTACACGAGGTTGTTCAGAGGATATAATGAGCATATCGCTCTGGTTCAAAAATCACATATAGCAAATACTGAATGATTGCACAATAATACGTAGAGTCCAACACTTCTCTAACTTATTGTATAATAACTAATACTACTTTATACCAACTTCAAATAAACCTAATAATATCTATTTGTATAAATAGTTTCCTTTAGTTAATACAAACATACTACTAACTTCAATTTTATTTATTCTAATTATACAATAAACTCTGTTCCTACTTGTAAGTAAGTGAAAGTGTCATTGCTAGTTCTTAATATAATTCCCTTCTTTACAAAGAGAATAAAAAATACTCAGTTCATCCTTTAATAAATTCTCCGGAGTATCAAACTCAGCAACTTCACCTTTATCCAAAACCAAAATCTTATCACTATCCATAATAGTATCTATTCTATGAGCAATAGTTAAAATCGTCTTATCGGCAAACTCACTTCTAATCGTCTCTTGAATAATCTTATCTGTTTGGAAATCCACGGCTGCTGTAGCTTCATCAAGAACTAAGATCTTACTGGTATCATTCAACAATGCTCTTGCAAGACATAACAATTGTTTCTGACCACTGGATAAATTACTACCACCTTCTTCAATCAGAGCATCAAGACCGGATTTTACTTCAACATTGTTCTTCTTATCCTCTTCAGTCAATTCAGTCTCCATTCCCAAAACATGTTGTTTCAAATGAGCCAATTCCAATACCCGCCAAAGTTTCTCATCCAGGTATTCACCAAATGGATCTAAATTCTCACGAACACTGGCTCTAAAAGTATGTGCCTCTTGAGGAATAATTGTCAAATGATGTCTTAAATCATATAATCCAATCTCACTAGTATTAACCCCATCAATCTCAATATTCCCTTGAGTTGCCTCGATGATCCGGAAAAGCGCCATGGTAAGACTTGACTTCCCGGCCCCGGTCCTTCCCACAATCCCTACTTTCTCTTGAGGTTGAATCGTGACATTGAGTTGTTTAAGCACGGGATCAAGATGGGCACGATATGATGTGGAGTAATCGTTAAACTTAATAACACCCTTGTTTGGCCAATTGGCATCAGGACGGTTTGTATCAATGATCATTGGTGCCTCACTTGGTAAATCACAATATTCAATAATTCTCTCCACGGCAACCCCATCACCTTGCAATTCCGCCCAATATCTCACCAAGGCATTTAAAATATACG
>JAKTZF010000740.1:2151-17595 GCA_030705235.1 Spathaspora jeffriesii
CCTGGTAATATAATATACTTGATTGTTTACTCTATAATCTTTATTTACACAGCACTAATGATTATAAAATCAAGATACTGGTGGTATAATGTTACATTCTTTTGTGGATATGGATTAGAATTTATTGGATTTTTAGGTAGAGTTTTGGCATTTAGTGATGATACTAATATGAAATTTTATTTAATGCAAATCATTTGTTTAACAATAGCACCTGCATTTATCATGGCAGGGATATATTTCTTATTCGCACAATTAGTTGTTATTCATGGGCGTCAATATTCAATTTTAAAACCTATGTGGTATTCATATTTCTTTATTGCAACGGATGTATTGTCATTATTGATTCAAGCAGGTGGTGGAGCTTCTGCTTCAGTCGCATCAAGTCATCATGAGGATTCCACACCAGGTACTAATACTATGATTGCAGGTATTGTAGTCCAAGTATCAGCCATGACTGTTTTCCTTGTATTCTGGTTTGAATTTTTGAATAGAATTTATTTCAAAAATGCCAAAGAAAATGGTCCTTATTCCAAAAGATCTTTCGCCAATGCATTTAAACTTCTACTTAATGTAAAGGGGGTAAGAGAGTATCGTCATGAACATCTTGAAAAACATTATAACTCCAAATTTGCTAGTATTCGTCAACGTAAACTATTTAATTGGATGCCTTTAGCCATGACAGTTGCGGTTATTGTTATTTATATTCGTTGTGTATATAGAGTTGTGGAATTAGCACAAGGATTTCATGGATTCTTGATTGAGCATGAAGTTTTCCTTATGGTATTAGATGCGTTGATGATTGCAATAGCTGGTTTGATATTTATACCTTTCCATCCAGTGTGGATATTTGGAAAAGAAAATATCGTTAAGTTGGCCACCATCAAGAAGAATCAAGACGAAAAGAAAGAAGATGATGAAAGTATAGTTTCTGCAACTGAACGCCTCGAAATTATGGCCAAACAAGGATCTGACTCTCAAGAAGAATCGACTCGCGAAAAATTGGCTCGCGAAAAATAGACTTTTCTTTGTAATTAGACTTTTTTAGTATGTTGCAAAACGATTATGCTGCAAAAAAATCGAAATGCGTAATTACTTATTATAATTTAGCCGCCGGACCTTCCCAAAAAGTAATAATAATTCTTTATTCTTTGTTCTTTGCTAAAATAAATAAAACTTGCTATGAAAACATTGTTGAATCCACTTACTACCTTGTATGAACAAAATGATAATGCGTCGGAGTTAACAATGACCCCTTGCCCTTCAACAGAATCAACTATTGAAAGCAATTTGGATCCATTATTCTTTGGCGAGCTCCCTTATTTTCCTTCTGTGGATGAAGATCCTCTCTTGAAAACAACAATTGAAGAATTATTAAGTGACCAATTCATGAGAACCAAATTCCCCCAGGATGGATTTGTCGATTTTCATTCTTTGAAGATCTGTAGCTCAAATGCTAAACAAATGGCCAAATATTTACAATTGTCAATGGGCTTCAGTGAAATAGCATATAAAGGTCTAGAAAACGATTCTCGCTTAGTGGGATCACATGTGGTTAAAAATGGAGGCATTGTATTTGAAATCATTAATACTTTAGAGACTGTTGAAGACGATAATGTTTTGAAGTTTCCTTATTTCCAAGAGGATTTGGCTAGATTTCAAGAGATCAATAAACACGATTATTTGGAGAAATTTAAGGTGACTACCAGTGATTTAATATTTGATTTTGTCAATAATAGAATTGAAAGTTTTGCAAGTTCTTCCCGATCTTATAGTTTGGGTAGAAATATATATAACAAGATTAGTACGTCAAGATCGTTACAAACCACATTGAATGAATTTATTTTAAACACAATAAATAGTTCTGAAACGATTTACAATGATATTATGGAATGCACTTTGATTCAAAAATTTCTCAAAAGACATGGTGAAGGTGTGATGGATATTTCTTTCGAAGTGGTTGATCTTGATTATATTTTTAAACGTGCTATTAAGGCAGGTGCTGGAATAATAAGTTTACCCAAAGTCTTGGAAGATAATAATGGAAGAGTTAAACTGGCAACAATTTCAATTCCGAATACTGATATCCAACACACGTTGATTCAAAAGATTGATTATTCAGGTCCATTCCTACCAGGATATTCCAATCCAGTTAGTGGGGTTTCAAAACTTTTCAAAACACAGCTAAATCTATTACCACCTGTTAATTTGGTTTGTTTAGATCATTGCGTTGAGAATTATTCCGTTAATCAAATGGAGCCTCAAGTAAAGTTTTATGCAGAAATGTTTGGATTTCATAAATTTTGGTCAGTTGATGAACTGGACATTTCCACTGGAAATACCTCTCTTAAATCAACAGTTTTGTCTTCAAGGAATGGGAAAATAAAAATGCCAATAAATGAACCTGGAGAATCCAAAATGAAGAGCCAAATTGAAGAATTTAACGATTTCAACGGTGGACCCGGGATCCAGCACATTGCCTTAAAGACGAATGATATTGTTAACACCGTGAATGCATTAGCAAAGCGAGGAATTGAGTTTAATATTGCTGCAAAGAATTATTATGATAACCTTGAAAGAAGGATGATTAAAGACGATATAGAACTCTATGAAGATTTTCAAGAACTCAAAAATTTAAACATTTTAATTGATTATGATTCATCAACAAGGAATAAAAAGTCCAAGAGATGTAATTATTTATTGCAGATTTTCACCAAACCTTTACATGATCGGCCAACATTATTTATTGAGATTATTCAACGGCATCATCACAACGGGTTCGGGAAGGGTACCTTTAAGGGTTTGTTTGAAAGCATAGAGGAACAACAGAAAATCAGGGGTACCTTTGTAGAGGTCTCGCCAAGTCTTGACAAGAAATTTAAGAGAATCTAAGACATTTGGACAACTCACTAAGAAATATAAATTGTTAAATTTTTCTTGGCTTATATTGAATATACGAAATAAACAAGGTAATTTCAAATCTATCGCTAACGAAATAATAAACATGGCATTGCCTGAAAATAAAATAATAATACGCTCTTTAATTATAAATATCCTCATAAATCGTTATTTTTACCGGGCTTTATTCATAGGGGTACTATTTTGGGTTGACCCATAGTATGAAAGCTCTTCTTCTTTTACAGGTCTCTCAAAATACTCCTCTCGAAAAATATTCGGTTTCGTTATTCCATCTCCAATGTGTTCTATGGAATTATCCAGAGTCAACAATTTTGATCCACCCGAAGAAGAGAGGGCATCTTCATCTTCATTTTCTTCACTTTTCAATTTATGACCTTCCCTAATGTAATATGTTTTAATATCCTTTACAAACAATGGATATAATAACTCATCAACACCCTCATTTCTTGCAATCTCATATGCACGATCAAAAGGTATCCATACTCCTTTAAGGTTCATGGACCCTACTTTCACGACATTTTTTACCTTTTCGGTTTTAAGTATACCATCTCGTTTTCCCCTAGTCATGCCGATAACATTTAGCAACTTGGTGCCATTAATAAAATTAGTATCCTCCCTCCTAGAGACCAAGAACTTTCTAGATCTTACTTGGTAACAGATAGTGTTCTCTGTTTCCCAATATGTTGTAGCAATCTTGGGTCTTATCACGTCTGGATAATCACCATTCTGACCACTATCTTTAGAATTACTTCTAGAATGTTGAATTTTAGAAGTGGTCGTGGTTCCGTTGGATTGAGATCCTGGTACCAGAAGGTTGTTTCGTATAGGAAGTTCCATCATGGAATGTGATCCTTTAATGGGATACATCGCATTTCCGGAAAGGCCATTGGATGAACCAGTAGCAGGGGGGTATCCCATTTGAATTTGGGGCTGCTGAGCATACAACATTGTTCCCGGATTGTTGTTGTACAACGTCGTAGGACCACCCGGACCAACATGACCTCCAGGTAAGCCTATTTGTTGTTGTTGCTGTTGATGTTGCTGTTGTATGTCGTGGTTTTGTTGTTGGTTTCCTAGGCCAGCGCAAACGGGGGTACCTCTATTTCTTGTCCTAGGTAAATATTGCTTTGGATTAAGTACAGCACCATACATTGAATTGGGATAGTTTTCATGTGATTGTTGATGCTGTAATTGTGAGTGTTGATAGATATGCTGTTGTTTGGGTTGTTGTTTCTGGAATTGTTGTTGTATATAGTTTCCATTTTGAGATTCGGTGGATACTATCGAATTCATTGGAAAGGACGGACTAATATTTGTAGCCAATCCATTTTGTAAGTCTGGGCTTCCATAGTATTCCCCATTCTGAGGCATTGGTTGACCCTGTTGAAAGGAATAATACGCTTGTTCCGTGAATAATGTTTTAGGTTTTGCAGTACGAAGCATTGTTGAGTATTGTTGTAAACTTTGGGGAACTTCGGAAGGTTCGTTTGTTGTTGTTGTTGCTAATGTCGAATGTTGTAAAGGTTGAGCTACCTGAGTAGAGCCAACTATTTGTTCTGTACCTGATGTGTTCAACTCTGAAGTATAAAAGTTGGATTGGCCTGTCTTTGTCATTATATTTCTCATTTAAGGAAATATTAAAGTTAGTTGAATATGATTCTCTCTTTGTAAGTTCGATTGAGTAATTCTTATTCAATAGACAAACGTCAGTTAGGAAAACCCTTTAGATAAATAATGGACAAAGCCAGATCAATTAAAGAAGCAGAAAATACAACTATATTTTTCTTTTATGAAATCTGTAAATGTTAAGGAAAGTAAAATCGGAATAATATACTTGCTCAAACTAGAAATTATACACCATTTAATGCAATGTTAATATAAGAATCTGCAAAAGAATCTCCAAGTATCTGTAGAAGAAATCACGGAGATTTTAATAGTTTAAATTTGTGAAATTATTCTGCGACTTCAAGATATGTAAGAGAAAGAATAGTTGCATTAACTAATTAGAGGGAAGGAATACACATCTATTTATATTATGAAGATGATAATAGCGTTCAGTTTCTTTGGATTCTATTTTTTATGCTTGGGTTTGCCCTATTTCTTTTACTGATATTTTTTAGCGCAACAATAAAATAATCAGAATATGTGATTATTATTAATACTCCAAAATGAAAAAGAAACAAAAGAAAACAATATAAAAACTTTATTCACAATGAGGCAATGACTTTCTCCTGGCTCCGATTAATTTCCCATAATTCTTATCACTAAATGGAAATGGAAACATAGCGCATTTAACGTTGCTACAACAAATATAATAAAATAATAAACTCTAAACTCAAAGCAGAAGAAAATAATGCTTTATATACAGGTTGCATTAAAAATAAAGAATCTGGGGCAGAATAAATTCTTAACCATTGTATTAAACAAAACAAAAAATATCATATTAAAAAATATTTACCCCGAGATCATTTTCAAGGAAAGTCGATGATACACGAAATATTAAAAAATATACCAACACGATCAAATTTTGGAAAATCGGAAGTTAAGTTAAAACATAAATGATACCGTAGAAATAGCATGACAATATTAGAATGGCAACAATCGCATGCCCAACAATCGATTAAAACCTGATTGAAATTTTGTTAAATACCTTTGTTTTTAAGGTTTAATTAGCCCGCGGACGGCATCGTTTTACGGCATTGTTAAAAAAAACCGATGCAAAAGAAACCATTTGAATGATATCCTTGAATAAACAGTTCAACAACCACTGAATAGCAATTTTAAATAACCGCGAGTTGATAAATAATAATAGTCGTTTCCCTTTAGGAAATAATAGTAAATAATATTATCCTTTATTCGGTTCTTGGCTATTCAAGCCTCTCACCAAAATTAATTACTGATTCGCTTGGGCAAAAGAATATCCAGGGGTTTTCATCGTTAAAAAAATAAGATCACTGATTTTTTATTGACCGCAAATATTTTGAAAATTAAGGAAGTTCCCCACTTTTCCCTAAAAGAAACCTTTCGATACTGGCTTATCCTCCCAAATTTGTGATTAACCAAGAAATTTTATGTTGGAACAACAGGATTATTCAAGTAAAAATCGATTTCAATACGTCAACTATCAGGGTTGTAAATCTCTTCAAATGCACCATCTTTAATGCTTTCAATGTGAAAGTCAGTAGAATCTTTAATGAGGACCTAAATCTTACATAAGGAGAGTTGGAGGGGAGGTGAAAAACAGGAAAATCTGTAAAGTAGCATTAATTAACATTTGCACCCTTTGCCTGGGTTTGTAACAAAAAAACATAAGAAAAATATGTATCCTTGAAGTTCAAGTTAAAGTTCTAGATGTGTACAGGGTGACATCACCTTGCAAGGGGGTAATCATGAGATGTTTGATTATATAAAAAGAAGAGTGGCAGTAATATTTTTTCTCTCGACGACGGTGAAAAAATATCGAGTAAAATGTACATCCATGTAAGATAATGTGTCACGTCCTAACACATCTAGAACTCGGCACGGAATATTACAATCAGAAAGTAAACGTGCTTCAAGTTCACCAACCGATAGAAAAAGTTTTGTAAATTCGACACATACATATTCGCGGGTTCAAGGAGGAGAATGCCAAGTTCTACTTTTTCGCAGCTAAATCAAAACCCATCAGTAATACCATCATTGATTTTTGAAGATCAGATTGTTCGGGAATATTCATTACAAAAATTAAGGTATGGGTTAGCTGAATACATCGCATAAAAATCTATTTCAGCCTCATAGAATCAATTCAATGGATATTAGTGACAACTAGAGATTTCGTTGAACCAAAATTTTTCTTTTTCGGGGTTAATTATTTCCGCAGGAACACTTTGTCATCTAATTGTCGATAGGTCATTATTTTACCCCAATCTTTTTTATTTCGGCACGGCTCATTTGAAATACTGGCTGGTTACCTGCTTCACTTCCAAATCAAAGTTATTAAAATGCAGTATGTTCTAGAGTAATTAACATGAGTATGTCTTGGAACTAGGCAATAGATGTAATCTGGCGCGGCATGGCGGCCCTGTGCATTAGTTCTATTTAGTAGTAGATTGATACTCGAAAACCAAACTATAACTCGTGATATATTCTATAACCCCGCTCACGCAATCATAGTTTGCTATTTCCGATCAAAGGCGTATTGATTTTAAGTTGTCTTGGATTATCAACTGGAATTAGTGTACACAAAACTAATGTTAGTTTGAAGTGTATCCGTTTGACGATTTAAAAATATTATTTGAAAAAACCTTCTCGCCCCAAATACTCACGCTACTCATCCAAGACTAACCTCTTGAGAATATTAAAAGAGTAGAATATAGATGAATGCTTATAATATTACTTTCCCAAAAAATAGAATTTCTAAAACCAAAAAGAAACTATATTTAGCACCGTTTGCTAACGTAGTTTACAAGTCCGAGTATTTTCTTTAATAACAACTTAAAAAAATTCATTTGCGCTTGGGTAATATTTTTTGCGCGGGTGAAACGGGGGAAAGCCGATTATTTGATTACTGCATGAGGATGAAGAATCTGTTGGTTCCAAAATAATAATTCCACAAACACCCGGGGCTGGGACTTGTTATTGGAACCTAGCTGCAACTACAGGTTTGTGAGTTTGCAAGTTTGCATCGGCGTACATTCTCGTACATTAGCAATTCGAGGTGATTGTTCGTATTATTTTTAAACATGCTCAATTATTTTCAAGGAATAGCCACCACAAACAAAGTTCACAAGACCCTAGAATGAAATTTCGAAGTTTATTTCCTTGACAACCAAGAGTCTAGGTTTAGTTCTTTGACACCCCCTGTTTAGACTAAAAATCCAAATTTGCCCACTTGTTAAGGCCAATTTTTCAAATACGAAGTTATTTGGAGTCACACTGTCATTTATTGCCTCTAAATGTTTAGAAACGTGTTTTGCATGAATACGTGGAGTTTAATGTGATTTCTTACATGGCAAGGAGCTCAACAATGCACAGTTCTGTTAAAGAACAAGGTCATGTTATGATATATAGCCTGAAACGAATGCACCAATGGTTAAATGAAAAATCAGAGGTTAACCGAATCTCAAATCAAAGCAAATGTTAGGTTTGCATAATTAAGCAGAAAATTCTTTACTATCCCGAGCCAAAAGAAAATAGTTTTTTGGTTCCGGCTATATTTTCAATGAGGGTTTACTTTGTTTTTTGATTGGAGTTCCTGTTTTAGGCCTTTGATTCAATATTCAACAGATCCTCGTCGCGTAACGTTGTTATCGATTGAGTTCTGTGGTTGTGGAATATCGCCACAATTATTCCATACACCCTTTCAAAGTGGCCTTGTCTTTTTTCGGCAGGGACTAAACGGGATGACCAGATTTTTTTTTAACCCACACCACTTCGTAAGGCTTTTAACTACTTGTGAGCCTCAAAGCAAATCGGTTAATTAGACAATCAAGTTCAAACAAGTACCTATCGGATAGATCTAGCTTTCTCAGTTGCATAAGAAGTTTTAATATTTTTTAACAGTTTCACTATTATAGATATAGATCTGTGAATTGCGTTGGTACACATTTAACTATATTACATTTTCGCAAAAAGAAAAATATACCTTTATTGAGTACAACAGATGTCTACGCCAACTGAAGTGCGTTCCATTCCTAAGAAGGAAAGGAGAAAATCCTTCTTAGATATGGGTGGACCAAATTCGATCCATAACTTTGCATCCTCATACACTAGAGCACAACAATATATCGGATCCACCTTAATAGAGCAGGGTGGGTCACTAATAGGTGAAATATCACGACATCCATCAGTAAGTCAGCAGGAGGAAGAAGAAGTAGAAGGTGGTGAATTTGGAACGTTTGGTCGCTTTAGTTTCCCTTCTATTCCAACAACCGATGAACTTGATGAAGAATCGGCAATTGCAATTGAAGAGACTCCCTTATTATCCCCTCAAATATCAAGAACTTCAAAGAGAAGCTCCTTTACTATAATCACAGGTAACTCAACTGTACCTCAAACGGTGTTTAATTCGGTTAATACTCTCGTTGGTATAGCCATGTTGACATTACCCTTTGGTTTCAAATTGTCAGGCTGGTTGTTTGGTTCGTTGTTCTTGATATTCACAGCTGTCTGTTCCAATATTACTGCAAAATATTTGGGGAGAATTTTAAGACTGCATCCTCATCTTCTGACTTATGGTGATATTGCCCATGCTTATGGTGGTCCATATTTTCTGTATTTTGTTACGTTTTTCTTTATTTTTGATTTAACAGGTGCATCATTGACTTTAATAATCCTATTTGCTGATTCGTTTCTGATTATTTGGCCTCATATTCGTATGCTCAAAATGGTTATTGTTGGATTCATATTTCTCATGTCGTTCTTACCTTTGAATATCTTGTCTATTTTCAGCTTGTTAGGTATTTTTGCTACTTTATGCATCATAATACTAATTGTTGCATGTGGATTTTTACTGGACCAACTGCCTGGATCTTTGATCTTACCCGCAGCAACTTCCATGCTCCCTCCTACTTGGAAGAACTTGTTATTCAGTTTAGGTATCTTTATGGCACCTTGGGGTGGGCATCCAGTATTTCCTGAATTGTACCGAGATATGAGACATCCTGAAAAATTTAGCCACAGTAGTAATATTTCATTCTCAAATACATTTATCTTGGATATGTTGATTGGGGCATTGGGATATTTGATGTTTGGTGATGTGGTTGATGATTCTATTATCAAAACTATTATGAACAATCCTCGTTATCCTCCATACATAAATAACATATTATGTATAATTATGGGTATTCTTCCTATATCCAAATTACCTTTGGTAACAAAGCCAATAATTACATCTTATGAAAATATATTAGGCTTGACTCCAAAATATGTTATAATGGACAAGGAAGGAAAATTATTTGACACTTATGGGATTATGAGAGTAGCATGTAGAGCAATCTTTTTCGGGTTGTTGTTGGGCCTTGCATTACTATTGACTTCATTTGGTAAATTGGTTTCATTTTTAGGTAGTGCTATCTGCTTTACCGTTTGTTTAGCATTGCCATTGCTGTTTTATTTGAAGTTGAATCGAAACAATATTGGGGAAATCCATGCGATTATAATTAAGATTGGAATTGTTGTTTCTTTGATATGTGCGATTTTAGGGACATATTCTTCTATTGCATTGGAAACTCCCGAGTAAGAACCTTGTACATACATTTGTTAAATTAGATTTCTGTTTCTTACAAGTATTATTTTATGATCTATTCTAAATATATATATAAACAAAGCCCGGCTCTGTCAGGTGCTTACATTAGCCCTATTTCCAATCTATACTATTTTACACTAATTTTAACCCTCCTTTTTTTATGTTTTTTTGCTTGACTTTACTCAAATAATATTATTATTGATAACCAAGAATGTCCGAACCTGAACTATTAATTCACCCTTGTATTCATTGATTTTTCAAAGATTTGATCTTGATCAACCTCGACGTCATTTGCTAACCAAGTTGGAACATAAAATAGATTCTCACTACGAGCTTTGGCTAAATATTGAGCCATTACTTGAGATCCTGAAACGAAATATGGATTGGTATTACTATGACGTGAGGAAGTACTTTCAGCGTACCTCTTTTGATTGGCAGCATTGGTGGACGTTGTTGCATGGTGGTAATAAAGTGGAGGTGGTGGTTGCACAGGAAAATACTCAGGACCAGCTGAAGAATAATATGCCTTTCGAATGTTGGAACCAGAAGAATTTCTACTGAGTTGAGGTAAATAGTAATGTTGTTGTGGTTGTGGTTGTTGTTGAAGATTTCCGTAGGGAGTGGCGGTCACAAAATTTTGTGGTGGGTTATAATTCATAAAACTGCTATTCAATGATAATGTAGACGAACCTGCTGAATTGTTGCCCATTGCTATCGATACATCTGATTGAATGTATCGGTTACGGTAAATATGGTGACGATTTTGGTTTTTATGACCGGATTTTCCTTTATTCTTTTTCAAATGTGGAACAGGTTGTTTGGATTCGCTATTAGAAGTCACATCTTCAGAACTAATAATAATAGAAACCTCTTCATCTTCATCGTCATCAGTTTCATCTTCATCATTTTCAGTTTCTAAAACTTCACCATTAAGTTCCTCATTATCAATATCAATCGATTCCATCTGTTCAGCAAGTTCATGTAGAACATTAGCACTTCCATTGGTCTCTGTTTCTTGTACCTGGACAATATTTTCTCCTTCAATCCTTTCCTTTTCTTGGTTACTAATAATTCCAAAAACCATGGCTGCTTCTTCATTGATAGTTTGCTCCATGTAAATATCCGCTTCATTCCTTCTTGTTTTCTCATCATAGTCCTCGGGATTTTTTCTACCTCTTCTATTGTGTCTGGAATCACTAACAGTATTTTCGCTTGAATTGAAACTATTTTGTTGATATATTGAGCCGAAACTTCCAGTAACTTTCTTTTTATACGAAAACTTGGGAGGATTGCCACATCTATCCTTAGCAAAACTAATCTTGAAGTGTATATATTTCTGATAGAATGCAATTGTATCCTCTTCACTTTCAAAGTTTTTAAACATTGAACGTAACTTTGCAATTGCTATTTCTTCTTCACTATCAAAAATCTCAACAAGTCTGGTGGCATCAGTTATATTCAAAAAATTCAAAAATCCACAATCTTTATTATGATAGAAATTAATCTGTTCCAATAATCCAAATTTACAAAAATCTATTCTTAATTCATTTTCATCAGGTAATTTTGGCTTTTCAATTTCAAGTACTGGGGTTCTATTAACTCTAATTCCAATGTATACATTTCTTGATGCACCTGCCGTCACAGCAAGTCCAATTGCATGAGATAATGGTCCACTATGTTTTTTGGCCCAGCCTACAGTAACATCATATCCATGAATGATTAATTGATGCAAAACTTGATGATTGAGATAAAACTTGAATGCAATATTGGAATCAACAAAAGTAATGAAACATACCTTCTTTTCAGGACGATGATTGATTGATTCAACCAATCCTCCAGCACGTACATTATTAGCAATTTCTTCCACTGTGGTATTTGGATGTAAATTTCCAAGATAAATTGTTCGATTGCCTACATTCAATGGATCAGGTTGGATTGGATAATGTAATGAACCAGATGACATATTGGAATGAGACATCAAGTCAGAAGCAACCAAACTAAATGGTGGAGCTGGTGGTGGAGGTCCTGAAGGAATGAATTGAGGTACAGAATTTGAAAATCTTGAATTGGAAGCAATATAAGAATAATTTTCATAAGTAGGTATGTCATGAAGCATCCCATTATTTGTATCTTCATTTTCTTGTTGTTCAAGATCTGATTCTTGATTTATCATCGACTCAACTGAACCTGCATCGCCCGACATTGAAGAATTGGGGCTTATTGGGTCAATTATATTCAATCCATTATGTTGCTGTAATACAGGTGAATTAAGAAAATTCTCCAACTGAGTACTGTTTGCAATTGGTTCAAGATTATTAGTTGAAGTGGCTTCATTGAATGCTTCAGTTGCATTGGAGACATCTTCATTGATTTCGATTTCCTCTGGAATTTTTTGAAATGATTGTATATGCTTATGACTTACTGAAGAATTTGATGATTCAGGAGATATATTGTGTCTTGTATTCCCTTCAATAAAAGTTTTATCACATCTATCCTTATGAAAATCCACACTGTCAAATCTAAGATCATATTCTATATCGGCAGATTTCTCAGAATTTTCTGGATTATTAATTATCTTCTCAGTATCTTGTTGAATTTTTCGTAAGAAACTTTCATAGGTTTTGATTGCAGAATCTATTGATGAAAAATGTACCACGACTTTACCTTGAGGACGGAAATCTTCTTGTTCTTCTTCAGTTTCTATTTTAATCTTGAAATCTTCTACTTGGCCAAATTTACCACATTCAGTTTTAATATATGATTTTATATCCTCGATTCTTGACTCTGGGTTGCCACCGCTTGGGAAATCGTCAGCTACTGAGAATTTTACTGAAAGACTTCTAGTGGCATTATATTCAACAATATAGTTCAAAGTCTTCAACTTAATGAAATCCTGATTTGAATTGTTACGTGAGCTGTTATTATAACTATTATTACTGTTATTTTTATCATTGAACTTTATTTTCAAATATTTGGAATTTTTCAATGATTTCTTTAAATCGTTCAAATTACTAGTATTCTTGTACTTTAAATGAAATAATATTGATACTTTTGAATTTATGAAGGAAATATAACAAACTTTTAAATTTTCACCAATTTCTGGATCTTGATCTCTTAATGCCTTTGCGGTAGGTTTAGAAAACATCTTACAATATTCAATAGGGCCAAATTCAATTTCATTCAATAAATCATTTAATGATACATCTTGAGATATATTTTTTAATATAATTGTTCTTGATAAATTCAACTGATCAATATTATGATTCAAAGAATCAAATGGTGAAGCAGAATATGCTCGGGAAGACAACGTTGAATTATTGAGTGGAGTCAAATAGGGAGGAGATGCTCGTCTATAATCATATTCATCACTATTATTCGTAGTGGTTGTTGTATGTAGATTCAGAGGAGGTCGCGACCTGGATCTAGATGTCGAAGATCTGGGAGAAGATACTCCAGATGATTGGAAGGAATGAGGTGGGAATGACTGTTGATGACTCAAATATCGGGCACTTGGAGGAGGGGTGAAGTAAGGCGATGAAACAAACATAGTGGAGGGTAACATGGCTTGAGGAAATGGTAGCTCAACTGGAGCTAATTGATTTAATTGAGTTATATTATTTTGAAAATTTGAATGTTGTAATTGTAATGGTGAAGGGACATGATTAAGCAGCCTGCCCTGTTGGCCAGTATAGTATACGGGTTGATACATGTTCTTTTTATATTAGTAACCTTTAATGTAAGGCAGATTATGGGTGGTGCGGCTTAAAAAAATTATATGCTAAATTTAACCACGCCTGTCGTCAATTCTGTTCTATAGGAAGTAAACCTGAAGGGAAGAATATGGAACAAGATGATAAATGAGTAGTAAATGAAACACGGATATTACTGTTAAAGTTAACTATTGTTTGAAACAACCTTATTATCTTTTATATCAACCTTGTTTTCTTTACGTGTAGGTGTTGCCAAAAATAAATATAAAAAACTCTTCTCTTTTCTTAGTCTAGGGAGAAGTAACAGTCAAAAAAAAACTTAGTATGGCAAGATCCCAACTAAACAGTATATAGATTTCTATCTTAGGAACTAGTGTGAATGATTTTGAAATACTTGTATGTCGATTTTAATCTATTTGAACTTTGCTAATATTATGTGTTCAACGTTGATTTTTTCTTGTTTTGGCTCTCGGGAATCGTATCTCTTCTTATCTGGCTGGTTGTTCAGATTTGTTCAGATCGTTGATTTGCAAACTGGTAAAGGGGATAGTTAAATGCGTGTAGGTGTATTTTTGTAGGAATCAACTAACAGTTCCAGGATGTTTGTAGTATTTAAATATTTGGTTCTATGTTTGCCAGAACTTAAGGAGGGACTTCGGTTCTGGTCTCCTTTAACTACTAAGGAAAGGTAAGAAGAAGTATGGTTTGACAAAAGAGTAAGATTCTTTTGAACGAGATGAAAGAAAACAAACACCAAAAAAAGTGTGAATTATTCCAAGTTTAGATTCATAGAGCAACCTTGACAGGTGCGCGCAAAATCGTGAGCGACAACCACCGCAAAAATTTACGTGTGGAAATAAAATTATATGATTATTTTTTCGAACATTAATAATACTCAGAGAAGAAATAATTAAAAATAAATAAATCCGGAACTAAATATAACCTATTCTTCACTTCAAATTTATGGCGTCAAGTCATGTGGTAAACTTTAGTTTGTTCCTCATAGCTGTTCATTCTATAATAAGCTAGGGTATAATTTTTTTATGAATTTGATTAGGTGTAAGATCTTAGAATGTGAGTGATACGTGGAGACACGAGGGCAGGATAAATTGAATTTTTAATGTTTTCGAGTGGCACACCACATATATTAACTATGCATAATATATTTTTTATTTCCTGATTTGTTAATTGTAGTTGGAAATCGAAATGCATTTTAGATTTTTTTTTGTTGTATGTTTGCAGTTTAGCTTATGAGCCCAAATATATCATAGTTTCTATTGTTGTTGTAAACAAGTTTTAAAGTTATATTTGCGCGTAGTTATGAATTATAACTGACTCATAGTTTAATTTGTTGTTATCTCAGTTCAATAAAATGAGTTGTAAAAAATAACTATTCAATTTATTTCGAGATTGATTATCAGGATAAATTATCTGGCCACGTAAGATGTTGTTTGTTTGCAAAGCCTGGATGTTGGAATTATTTTCTCAGTTTATGGAATAATAGTTCGTATATTCGATGCATAAAAATACCGCCTTGGTTTCACTCTTCATTCACATGACATTGATTCAGTTCAGCACAAGTTGTTAGGAAGG